>JAOBSW010000322.1:0-106579 GCA_026214975.1 Gentiana macrophylla | reverse complement strand
AAATCAATTGGGTGATTGATAACACTTTAAATCAAATCGTAAAATGTTACATATATACACATATATACATGTACAAACGCTCTCTATCTCACCCCAATATATATATATATATATATATATATATATATATATATATATATATATATATATATATACACGCACACACACACGTTTAATGATATGGCTATTATTCTATATTTCACGTACAAGATTAGTCAATGAATTGTATTTCAAATAATACTTTATAACTTAAAATTAAGTATTACCCGTTTACGTTATTTTGTTACAGTAAATAAATTCACAAGAAACACCATTCAAATATGACTATTATGGCTGTGAGGTTGGGACCAGACCATCTCTGTGGAGGAGCTTGTTGGAGGGTAGGGACCTTCTGATACAGGGTTTGAGGTGGAGGATTGGTGACATGAGTACGATCTTTGTCCTTCATGATGCTTGGGTTGCAAGGCCACCTTCTTTTCGCATTACATATTCGTCTCACTCATTGCCTACATGCAGCAAAGTGCAGGAGTTACTGTTACCAGGTACCAGGCACTGGAACCGGCCTCGATCATCTCATACATGAATTTCAGGCCTAGGAGGTGGATGCGATTCTACAAACACTGGTCACTGGCAGTTCGCATCCAGACAAGCTGATTTGCCATTATGATCGCAGAGGCAAATACACAGTGAAGTCAGGATACTACCTGGTGTTAATATTGTATGGTGGGTTCCGGATTATGGCCGTGCCTCGTCCTCTCCAAGGCCGGATTGTGAGTGGTGGGATGTCTAGCAGGTTGTGCTTAATTTCCTATGGCGGTGTTTGCAGGATTGTCTGCCGATTGGGCAGCAGTTAGCCAAACGTGGCATGGGTACGGGTCAGTGCTTGGCGTGTGCCAGGGAAATTTAGTCCTTACGACATGTGATTTTCGAGTGTGATTATGCTAGGGAGATCTGGTCGGCTTCACCATTGGTGACAAGAGCTTGCACTATTGATTGAGCTTCAGAGAGATTTTTGGGGTGTTGGTAGCATGTCACACTCCGGATGAGATCTTTGCCTTTTGTAAGTTGCTCTGGACCCTTTGGAAGGCCCGTTGTAGAGCAGTTTTTGACGCGGTGCTATCTATGTTTCTCAAATTGTCATGGATTCCTTGGCTGGGGCGGAGGAGTTCCGGTAAGCTTTGGGATCATTTATAATGGAGTTTGAGGATCCGTGTCATCCGGTTACTTGGAGTGCACCCACTGCGGGTACTTGGAAATCCAACGTTCATGCTTCGGTTACGGACTCTGACTCTGGTGTTGGCATGCTTCTAGCTATTCACTTGGCTCAATTGTCTATGCTCTCTCGTTTCATTTTGATCCTGGAATCAGCCTTGATATTCTTGAGATGCTGGCAATTCTTTTGGCGATGAAGGAGGTAGTTCGTCTGGGCCTTCTTGCGGTCATCTTCGAGACTGATTGCTTGCCATGTGTCCAAACATTGACCCGTCCGTCGGCTGACTTATCTGTCTTCACTTGTATGGCGCAAGATTGCATGCATCTTTTGCCGTCCTTTACCTCATCGTCCTTCTCTTTTTGTTATGTGGAATGGCAATTTCCTAGCTCATTTACTAGCTAGACATGGCTTAGACCACATTGACTAGCTAGACATGGAAAAAAAGTGCATATGTGGGATTGAAAAAGAAATGTGCATAGAATTTTTTTTCCAGACACATAAGCATCTCAAGTGGCACTGAAAACTATTTCATTTTTTCAATGTAAGATTAAGTGGTATTTAATTAATTAAGATGTATTAAAAATATTAACAAATAACAGTAAATGTAACCATCACATAATATATTTAGAATAAGTACTTAATTTGTTTACTAAAAAGACCCTCACTCTACAAACCGAAAGATTCTGTTACAAACCTTTTATATAAACATGTTGAGCTCTAGGATTCAATCAATAAAATCAGTATCCAACTTTTGAGTTAATTGAGTTCTCTAACTAGGTAACATAGTCTCCATGGCTGATACGGGCGCTACTTGAGCTGGACCTGTTGAAAAAGGGCCATAAACTCGATTTCGACCGGGTCGGATCATTTCTGATATTTCTTTATATTTATACGTATAATAAATGACTTTTCTATTATTATATAATTGTTTGTTTAACGAACCAATTATGATAATTTATGTATGATAACGCCCCTAGTGTTAAACCGTGAAAGATAAATCTTAATAGTGATTATGGTTGATGATATCTCAACTCACTTTAAAAGGTTTGATACTTAAATTTCTCTTGTCGTATGTATAATCAGATAGGACATTGATAGTAAGATTAGACTATCACGTATTGGATGTCTTTTGTCTTTTGAAGATAGAGATAGATCTCGTCTATCGAAGTGTATAGACACTTGGACTGTACGTAGACTTGTATTAGAGAATACGTACGTTGACTGGCCCACTTACTTTATTAAGTGTTGCACTATGTGGCGGTTGTGTAATTATCCTAAGACCGGAGTCTTCATGGCATCATGGTGGGGATCATCATACTTTGACACTATTGAGGTTTCCCCTAGCAATGGGGAGATAATGCGGTAGTGATTGGGTGTGATACTGAAGCATGCGTAGGATTCATGTTGTTCGTCTTGAAATTGCGTATCCTATGAATATGAGTAAATATCCGGAAGGACTTTCTTATAAGGAATGTCTAGATCTCATGAATCTTTGCAAAGTAGGAGTAAATGAGTTATTTCGAGAGAGCATGATATCTAGACTATAAGATACAATCATTAATGTATTGACACTCGGGATACGACCGTCTGGATATTGTAACAGTGATATGAGTCTAATTACATGGTAACCGTTTCACATGAAAGGTAGTAGTCATTACATTTGACTCCTCCGATGACTAAGGGTCATGTCGTGTTGCTAAACGCTATCCATGATAGTTAGGTATGAAGGGCATTTTGGTAAATGCACTTTGTGCCTAGGGCCAACATATTCGGAAGCCTATCGGGTCACATACATAAGAAAATCTAGTCGGATTAAAATGCGGTTATAGTGACAACCAAATAAGAAAACATTTATCTCGACTATAAATTGTTATAGTGACATATTAATATTATGGTATTTATTTAATAAGAATAAATAGAATACAAGATATTAATTATGTTGATTAATTAAATATATGTATTTTGATACGTATGGGGCGCATGACATGATCTGTATATGATACACATAGATTTTGCAAAATAATTAATCACAGTATTATATTATATTATTATTATTATTATTAATATTGGATATTAATATATATATATATATATATATATATATATATATATATATATATATATATATATAGATATTTGTGAAGTAAATATATGTGATAAATATACATATATAATTGATAAATATATTTATTTATTGTAATTTAATAAAGATATATTCAATATTAGATATTGACAATATAAATTTTGGTAATATTTAATATAAGATATTGAATATTAATGAGATAAATCAGTCAACGACATTTTCCTTATTTTATTAGGAAAATATTTATTTCTCCCCACTCTAAGCAGGAAGATTCTTCCAATTAATTTTGGGCTAATAGGGGGCGTAGGTGGCTACTATAAATATAGTGGTTCCTGGCTCTTTTGTATCATCATAATTTGAAGAGTTCTAATTTAGTGGAAATAATGAGAGCTTCCCGAGAGAGTTTTTTGAGAGAGAAAAATGTCGTTCTAACAACCGAGTTTTTTGGTAGCAATCCAAGGTTGGATTTGATCACACTGGAAATAGTACCATAAATCATGTCTTTATTTACCCATAATCACGCTCAATTGATAAATGATTGTCAGATTATTGTATGAAATATGTGTCAATTGCCTCGTGTCGGTTCGTAGATCGTTAATTCTGTGTGACTTCGTGTACGTGATTTTCAGGAGTACCATATTTTTGGAGATGAAGAGAAGTGAATCCAGATTATAAAAAAGACATTGGGATGAAGTCAAGAAAGCCTGTATGAAATCTGTTGGGCTAGAAAGAAGAGAAAGGGCCCGAAGCCGCAGAAGCCCTAGCCACCGCCGCGGGAACTGGAGGAACACGAAATTGGAGGAGCCGTAATTTGTATTAAGTCGGCTAGGGTTAGATCAACTAGAGTGCCTTACATATCTATATAAAGGTTGTGCAAGTTTCTTGTAACATATGCTTGAATCTACCACTATTATTATATCTTTTCTATGAAATAAAGAGTTTGTGATTTTCTTTTGATCCCCCATTGATAATGGTATGAAGCTTTGAACATTCCTTGTATTTTAATCATGGTAGATTAGGTTAGATTAACGTGTTGTAATTAATCTTCATGTCTAAACAAATCGTAATTAACAATAATAACCAGAACAGAACGATGTAATTTCAGAATTAGGAACCACCGCCACAGCAACCGCGAAGGTCTATCTCACAGCCGCATGACATTTTTAAGTCACCCTTATTAGAAGATTCGGCGTCAGCTACGTTGATCGACATATTTAATTCGCAGTAGGTTAGATCTGGCCAATCTACTTTTTGCACATCATAAATTAACATGAAGGATGATGTAATGGTGACTTAAACTATGCTACTGAGTTGGGTTTTGGAAACATGTTTTTGGTCAAAGAATGTATAAAGCATCTACTGGAAATTTGGTGTTCAATGAGGGCAAGTTCAAGAGGTTGATCACCTCTTTGATGACAAGTCTATCAAGACAAGTCTGTTGAGCCTCAAAGCAGACTTGGGAACACGTCTCACGAAGTTTATTCGAGTTTTATCTAAGTTACTTCTGGGGTATTTCAGTCATTTACTGGGTTGGCTATTTAGTCGGTTAGGGTTGGATTCCAAAGGCTATAAATACCATATGTATTTATTGTAACTCAATGTAACATTTGGTGATAATAAAATATCCTTGTTTGTCCGTGGAGTAGTCGGCTTATTGTCGGAAACCACGTTAAATCTGTGTTCTTCTTGTTTCTTTGTTTGCATGCTTGTTTATCTTATATCTTTACTCACAATCAACATCACTTCTTGATTGATCCGTAATAACAAACTGGTATCAGAGCGTCTAGGTTCATCAGGAAATCTGTTTATCTATTTTAGACAAGGTAGATTGGCACCAAGGTCATAATTGACGCTAGTATTTGGGATCTACACAAACTTTTCTGGTGAGAAAGATGTATGATTTAAATGTTAAGATTGACAAGTTTACTGATGAGAAGCTTTTAGTTTGTGGCAGATCAAGATGCGTCTGGGGTCCATTGTCTAAATCAATAGATGGAAGTGCTGCTGAGAGAGCCAGTATGGAGGGGAAAGCACATTCAACAATTATGTTGTGCTTGTCAGATGATATTATCACGAGAGGTTCTTTGAGGAGGACAACTCTTTGAGATCTTTGTGGGCCAAACTTGAGAGTCTCAGATATGACTAAGTCCCTAACCAACAAGTTGTTGTTGAAACAGCGTCTGTTTAGTTTAAGGATGCATGAGGGTACTCAGCTGAGGGATCATCTAGATCAGCTGAACACAATATTGCTTGATTTAATAAATATTTATATGAAGATTGAATATCAGGATGCTGCATTGATTCTACTTGTGTCACTACGAGCATCATATGAGAACTTTGTGCAGTCCTTTATTGTTGGAAAGGACTCAGTATCATTGGAGGATTTAAGGTCATCACTCCATGCTCGAGAGTTATGCCATAAGACATCTAGATCTGGAATAGATAGTCAGTCTGCTGGGTTGGTGGCCAGTGGAGTCAGTAGAGGGCCAGGAAATTCTGTAATGAAGAAATTCAAAAAGAATTCCAAGGGTCCTAAAGCTAAGGATATCTGTAATTACTGCAAGGAGCAGGGCCATTGGAAAAATAAATGTCCAAAGAGGAAGAAGCAACAGGGTAATTGATGTATAACATTTATATGATAAAAATTGCGATGTTTTATATACTTTATCAACCCTTTTTATATAAAATATAAGAAATTATAACAATAATCTTATGAAATATTAATAGTTATGAATAAATCTAAATACTATAAAAATCTAGTAAAAGTAATAAAAAGTTATAAATTTTGTACTGGTTTAGTAACCGGAGTGTCGTGTCAGATTTACGTGGGTATTTTTGGTATTTTATTTGCAGATTTTAGGTAAACCAAGACCCCGAGTGACGACACTTTTTGAAGTAAAAACATGTCTTTCGAAGGAAGTAAGGAAGTGCCATGAGATTTAAAGTTCAAGTGGATCAACGGTTCGTGATACTATTATCGAGATATATATTCGATGAACAAATGGCCCATTAAAAAGACATTTTTCTGTAGAAGAGTCCTTCATAGAAGTTTTAGATCTTTTCTAGAGCTTTCGAACGCTTCTTGAATTATGACATTCGGAGATCCAGAACTCAAGTTATGATTTTATCAAGTTTCAAATCAAGATGTGAAAATAAACTACCCGGATCAATCCGGATTAACCTCGGATGGAACTGAGGAAACATAATGATTATCAAACATGTGGTCCTGCAGAGAATAATCTAGGGGATAATATTTTTTATTCCCGGATCGATCCGGCATCACCTCGGATCGATCCGGCCTGGGAAAATTCTCGCTTATAAATAGAAGCGATTCATACGACTGCGAGGGTACCAATATATTTTCTAACCTCTCTTAATTAGTAGTAGTATATATGTATATAGGCCTTATGCCATAAATAAAAAATAGTATCATTGTAATGCTCGAGAAATTATCAGAAGATCAATGTTGCTGAAGTCGTTGTAATGTCTAGAAGAATACGATCTCTGATTCAACAGTTGTAATCGGGTAAAATTTCTAAAGTATTTATGTTTGTATTGTTTGTTTTATCTTTTATAATGTTTTTTAGGTAATTCTAAATAACTAGCCAAAGTTATGTAATCGTTTTATTTCAATCTTTTCGTAAAGGAATCTTGTCTAATTAAAATTGAGTTAATTGAATCTTTTTCTATTTTGCAACGTATTGATAATATTCGGATTGGCGTAATTAACCAAGATGAATCGCACCATATAACCTAACGATGAACCGACCGGAGAAGTTAGGATATGAGATAAAAGATAGAAAAACCGAGGGTAAAATTGGCCGTCGCGGCGTGACTACGGAATCCTATTTCCTACCCGAGGCGATTTGTCTTGGGAAAGATGAATCTTATTAAAATTGTGCTCAAGATCATAATAATGTTAAAATCAACGGTTTAATTGAAACTAACACCGGAAAGTTGAATCGATCCGCTGACAACCGGAGCCTTTTGAATAACATCGGCCGTCTGACAAACGGAATAACCTCTTTTATCCGGGGTAGATTTGTACTTGGTACCTGTTTCAGACTAACTAAGATTAGCATGGGGCAGTTGTGGAGATTGAACTGATGACAATGACATATGACAATTTCCTACGCTCGTGTGAGGAGGAATTGTTAACCTCAGGAGTGCACCGTTTCATTTACTCAATTGGACCTAATATAAAAGGAAAGATCGAGCACATTCCGTTTACTGCAAAGATCGTATAAATCAATTATATAAACTTTGGCTAGTTCTATAATAATATATTGGTATCTATATATTTATATCTATATATATATTTTGCAATCTATGTACATCTATATATATTTATATATCTATATATATTATATTAGAATAACTTTTAAATTACGCATTTATTTTATGTTAAGTAGAATAGTAGTCATCTGTGTCATAAAACTGTGATTTAGATCGAGTTAATAACAGCTCTTTGGTATTTAACCACACTTAGAAGAATTACCAAGTTTCCCTGAGGATTCGACACTCTGACTCACCACACTAGCACTACAGTTTGACCCGATACACTGTCGGTTAAGGACTGGTATAGCACTAGAAAAGGCCACGTCAGTAATCAGCAGGGTACAGTTGCTTTGGCAGATCAAGACACCAACTCTGAAGAAGATCTGGACTTTGTACATACTACAAGGGTCTACTGTATCAGGTTCTGCTGCTGTTGCATCATCAGAGGTTCACCAATCACAATTGACTAAGTTGTGGCATATGAGATTGGGTCATATGGGTGAAAGAGGTATGCAAATTCTATCTAAGTCTGATCTACTTAGGGGACATAAGGTCAAGGAACTGGAATTTTCTGAACATTGTGTTTTTGGGAAGCTACATAGGAGCAAGTTCTCAAAAGCAATCCACGTCACAAAAGGGACACTTGATTGTGTCCATTCTGATTGTTGGGGACTATAAAGAGTGGAGTCATTGGGTGGTCACATGTATTTTGTGTCTTTTATAGATGATTATTCAATGATGGTTTGGGTAATTATGATGAAACACAAGAGTGAAGCATTCAAGAACTTCAGGCAGTGGAATGCTTTGGTTGAAAATCAAACAGGGAGGAAGATCAAGAGACTTAGAAATGATAATGGACTAGAATTCTGTTGGTCTGAGTTTGATGAATTCTGCAAGAATGAAGGCATTGCCACACCATACAATAAGAGATACTCCACAAATGTAATGGTGTTATAGAAAGAAAGAATCAAACTCTTCTGGAGACGGCAAGGTGCATGCTTTCTAATTCTGGTCTAGTAAGGAGATTTTGGGGGGAGGATGTTAGTACAGCTTGCTACTTAATCAATAGGGGGCCTGACACTAGGATCAAACTTAAAACACCACTTGAAGTTTGGTCAGGAATGTCAGCAGACTACTCTGGACTTAGGGTTTTTTGAAGCACGCTACTATCATGTCGGTGAGGGCAAATTGGAGCCTAGGGCCAAGAAAGGTGTGTTTGTTGGATATGGAGATGGAGGTAAGGGGTACAAAATATGGTCATCAGTTGAAAATAGGGTTATACTCAGTAGGAGTGTAAATTTTGATGAAAACTCTATGCTTAACTCATCTTTGAGAGCCACATATAAATATTAAATTAGATCTGAGATTGAGTAGGTTGACAAACAGGTGGAGCTTCAAGTAGAGCCTGCTAGATTAAAGGAATCGGCGGGGGCAGTCAACGATCGTGAGATCTGAATAGGATCCAAGCGATCTATTTGAACAAAGGTCAGCAGAGACTCAAACTGCTGATGTTGGTCAGTATGGTATAGCTCTCAGCAGAGCTAGGAGGACCAATATCAGACCTCCAAGAAGATATGGGTTTGAGGAGGATACGGTTGGATATTCACTACAGGTAGCTGAAGAAATGGATGGTTTTGAACTTAACACTTACAGGGAAGCTGTGACATGTTCTGAGGCATCCCAATGGCTTGTTGCTATGGGAGAAGAAATGGAGTCATTTCAGAAGAATGAGGCTTGGGATCAAGTCAAACAACCACAAGACATGAGGGTGGTAACTTGCAAACAGATATTCAAGAAAAAGAAAGGAATGGCATCTGCTGAGGGTTTTAGATATAAGTCACGTTTGTTTGCTAAGGGGTTCAGTCAGAAAGATGGGGTAGACTATGAAGAAATATTTTCTCCAGTGGTCAGACATACTTCCATCAGGGTGCTGTTAGCAAAAGTGGCACATCAGAATCTTGAACTTGAGCAATTGGATGAGAAGACAGCCTTTCTACGTGGAGACGTAGATAAGGAGATTTATATGACTCAGCGGGAGGGTTTCCAAGTTCCTGGCAAAGAAGGATATGTTTGCAAGTTGAAAAAGTCCTTATATGGACTTAAGTAGGCTCCAAGACAGTGGTATAAGAAGTTTGACAGCTATATGATTCAACAGGGATATAACAGGATTCCATATGATTGCTGTGTTTATCACAGCAAGTTGAAGGATGGGTCAATCATCTATCTGGTGCTATATGTAGAAGATATGCTGATAGCTGCTGCAAACAAGTCTGACATTCAAGATTTGAATAATCTGCTCAAGGCTGAATTTGAGATGAAGGATTTAGGGAATGCAAAGAAAATTCTGGGGATGGAGGTCTATAGAGATAGGAAGCATGGGAAGTTGTTCTTGTCTCAGCAGGGGTATATTGAAAAGGTATTATCCAAGTTTGGCATGTCAGCAGCCAAACCTATAGATACTCCTATGGAACCAAATCTACATATGTCTGCTGTGTTTGCTCCACGCTTAGTCAAGATGAAGAATACATGTCTAAGGTTCCATATGCTAGTGCGATTGGTAGCTTAATGTATGTTATGGTTTGCACTAGGCTTTGATTTGACTCAGCGATCGGTGTTGTCGGCGAGTTTATGGCTCAACCTGGAAAGGAACACTGAAAGCGAAGAAAAGAGGATATTCAGTACCTCGAGGTACATCGATATTGGACTCATTTATGAAGGTGTTACTCAATGTTTTGTCATAGGGTACTATTCTTCTGATTTTGATACTGATGTGGACAACAGGAGGTCTACGACTGGGTATACGTTTACTTTGGGTGATTTTGTGGTAAGTTGGAAGGCAACTTACAGGGTACAATGACATTATCTACTACTAAAGCAGAGTATATGGCAGTGACAGAAGCAGTAAAGGAGGCAATCTGGATGAAAGGGCTAGTCAATGATCTGAGTCTGCATCCAGATCAGACTAGATTGTATTGTGACAGTCTTAGTGCAATATGTGTGGCTAAGGATCAGGTTCGTCATGAGAGAACCAAGCATATTGATGTTAGGTACCATTTTCTAAGGAATGAGAGGAGGATTAAAGTGGAAAAGATCGGCACTGTTGTGAATCCTGCTGATATGTTCACTAAACCAGTTCCAAAGAGCAAGTTTCAGTTGTGTCTGGACTTGCTAAATATCCAAAGTAGTTAATTTGAATCTGGGAATAATCAGCTGAAGGTGGAGGTCTGGTGAGGTATTCAAATCTAAAGACAAAGAGGATTTATGGCACTTGGTTGTGCATCTGGTCAGTTTGCATGAAGTTGAAGTCAAGGTGGAGATTTGTAGTGGTGACTTAAACTATGCTACTGAGTCTGGTTTTGGAAACATGTTTTTGGTCAGCAATGTATAAAGCATCTGCTGAAGTCTGGTGTTCAGCTGGGGGCATGTTCAGCAGTGTTGATCAGCCTGCTGATGGCAAGTCTACTGAAGACAAGTCTACTGAGCCTTAGTAGACTGAGGGAACAAGTCTGCTGCATGTTTATTCAGGTTTTATCTAAGTTACTTCTGGGGTATTTCAGTCATTCACTGGGTTGCCTGTTTTGTCGGTTAGGGTTGGATTCCTAAGGCTATAAATACCGTCTGTGTAGTCAAGTACAATTCACGTTACTTGGCCATTATTTAACATAAAATACCTAGCCGTAAACCCATGTATCATGCACGGGATAAGATTATTCTAAAATTATAGGTGCCAATGATTCAAAACAATCAAGAACCATAAGGAAATATTATTTCAATCTACCCCACCATAACTCAGTCCTACCTTACTAAGCGCCTATTGCCCTACTCTACCTTTACCCTACGTACCATAATTCTACCCCAACACACCCAAACTTACTAAGTGCCCTCATCCCAACCTATCCTCCTGAGCCCCACATCACCTTATACTACCTTACCGTATCACATTTATCTCATAATTGTATCTCATCCATACCTCGTATATCACCTCACCAAATAATCCGTGCATCAGGCATTGGATAATATTAATCTAAAATTATTAGTGTTGATGAATAAAAACAATCAAGAACGATCAAGAAATATCATTTTACTCTACCCCACCATAACTCAGTGTAAGTTTTTTGACTTGATCTCTAAACTGATAAACCGGTGGAACCAATCTAGATGGCAACCCAGTGTGATGGTCGAGTTGAGCAAGTGTGTTCGATTCTATGAAAGTAGGAGGTGAAATGAAGTGAGTTTCTTCTTAAGTCGAGTTCTCGATTTTCTATGAACTGAGGTTCTTTGAGACAACCGAGTTCTACATCCGGAGCGATTGGTTACAAGTCTGATAAAGTAAGCTAGAGTTGAGTTTCTGATGACGCTTAGAATAGTCTATCCTACGACATCAACATTATATCTGTTATGAGCAAAAAAAAATAGTTGTTTCGACCAATAATTATGAACCATTTGAGTTGATGTCATATGTCGGGTTCATGAGTCGAGTATTTTACATTTAACATTTCTTTTCCATTATCCGATATTATTTTGAGCGTTATTTGATTATTTTCAAGATACCAAATATTGGGTTGAGCATTGTGGACAATTCTGGAATGGATTGAATGAAAGGATTGGGCCTAGGGTATTCCAGAACCTTCCATGTTAAGTCGGCAGAAAGAAAAGGACAAAAATTCCCCCGATTAATCGGGAAGTACCACCAATTTACCGAGAGTCCAAAATCTTCTGAAATGCATTTTCTTCGACGAAGGGTAGTTCTAGGTATTTCTATGTCGGTTTATTTAGCTATAAATAAGAGGCATCGGCCTCAGAATTTAGTGTACAATTTTCAAGACAATTATTATACAATAAAAGTTCTTTGTTCTTTATTTTATTTATTTTATGAGTTCTAGTCGCGGAGACGACGGATTCACTGCCTAGGAAGAGATCTGAGAGAGATCTACACTCATATTCGAGGGTACGATTTTCTGTCTTTTCCAAGATGTAGATCTATCTTTGTTCTATTTGACTAGTATGTGCTAATTGTTTTTTTAGTTTAATTATGTAGTAGTTAGTTTATTCTACCACATGTATGTATAAATCTAATTCGTTGGTAAAGAAATCATGAAATAGTAATTGCATTCTTCAGATCTGCGACGGTCTATATCGTTAGATCTGAATACCTAGTAAATTACTAGTTCATGATAATCGGCGTCAGCTACGTTGCTCGACAGATTTTATTTACATGTTAGTTGCCTGATCAACTATTTGAATGTCATCGTAAATTAGCATGAAGGATTGTTAGAGAAGTGTTAATTTGGACATTGTCTTGATGGATCGTTAGGAACATGATAGTCATAGTCGATAGCTGCCTAGGGAGGTTTTCGGTCTTGAGCCGGCAACTCTAGAACTTATTGCGTATGATCTAATACAACCAATGAAGGAGGTTAGTTGCACATAGATTGTCTGTTGTCCTTACAGTAGAAGTAGATAGGGTTAGCAGTTGCACCCGTAGCTGTCAATGAACTAAAATTTACCAACGGGGATGACTATTGCATGTTATGAGGGGAATAACTAATCACACATAATTAGACTAATAGCTTAGAAACTCTTGTTTACTCCATTTGAACTTGCATAATCTTTCTAGTTTCTTGTTACCAACCTTACTATTGTCTATATTGTAGTTCGTCGTAGACCGTTGTCGTGTCAATATCATTCTCGATTAACTTGCATTCTTACGAGTCTCTGGGGGTTTCGACCTTGACTCGCCAGTACTCTACTACGATAGACCTAGTCCTATTGCTAGAGAGTGCTTTGCACGCGATCAATATTTTCGGCACTGTTGCCGGGGACTCGTGTCAAGAATACTATTTATTTGAGATTGATTGTTTGTATATTTCGAGTATGTTTAATAGTCTGTTTATACTGGAGTCGTACAGAGTCAGTTTTGTTGAAATCTAGAAAAAAATCACACCCGGTTAATCGAGGTTTACCCGTGATTAATCAAGCATCACATAATCGGCATAATCGGTTCTGTCAGTTCAGCGTCGAGTCACTAGTCAGAGTCTGTACTTTTGAGTCTGCCAGGCGAGTGTAACAGCCGTGGAGGCAAAGCACTAACTTTTTTTGTTTTCTTTTTGTGTCTTGTAGTACGCTACACGGAGTTCAGGAGCCAAGCTCGAGAGATTAAGACCTGAGATTGAAAGATTTCCTAGACAAAAGAGAGAAGAAGATCGAGAGAAAACTGTTAGGCCAGTGGAGGACGTGAGTTCACACGAAGGAGATCACAGCGAGAAGGAAGAAGAAATTCCACCTTTGGAGGATACATATAACACTATGGTAGAGAACGGACAGAACAGAAGAGTCAATGGAGATGGAGTTGTGCTGGAAGCAGATAGAAGAACTCAACAGAGTTATGCAATGCCCACGATTGAGCATTTCGTGCCAGCGATTGTTCAGCCAGAGAATACAGTTGAGATCTTTCCCCCAAAGCCAAACGTGATATAAATTGTGACCAATTACATTACCTTCCATGGAGTACCAAACGAAGATTCTACTGTAAATGTCACTAACTTCTTGGAGATAGTCAGCATAGTCAAACCAGCAGGAGTGCCTGAGATAACATCAAGCTGAAATTGTTTCCATTCACTCTGAAGGAGAAAACGAAGATATGGTTATTGTCTCTAGCACCAGGATCGATCCAAACTTTGAGCGATCTACTGCAAAAATTTATGAATAAGTACTGCCCACTTGGGAAGTCACTACAGATTAGACAAGACATCATGAAATTCAAGCAGAGACCAGCGGAAACTTTTGAAGAAGCTTGGGAAAGGTTTAAGGAAGCACAACGGAGATGCCCTCACCACGATATCACTTTCCCCGTATGAATGCATAGTTTCTATCATGGATTGAGGCCCAGTGAACAAATGAGAGTTGATGCATGGAGCAACGGATGTTTTGCATTGGTTTCACCTGTAGAACCTGAAGAAAAGTTGGAACAAATAGCACTTAAAATCCAATAAGGGATGCATCAAATTGAGAATCTAAAGGTAGTCAAGGCGTATTTGGAAAAGATACTTCTCAAAAGATTTTATACCAGTTAATGGCAATGAACTAGAAAATAAATAGCATTGCCAAAGTTGAAAAGGTTCAAGAAGATGAATTAACCAACACCAAAGATGTGAACTATTTAGGAGGCAAGAAAATCCTTATGAAGCGGATATCGCCCATGTTCTCATGACCACCCTAGTTTTTGACTAAGCGATCCTAACGGTGGAGAGAGACAAAGGAAACATGGTGGATTTATGCCTCAATTCAACAAGTCGTGGTTGGTTGGGAAGCAGCCATGGATAAAATGAGCTCCACTGTGACCGACACGGTCAATCAACACACAAAATCCATGACCAAGCTGAATGCAAACTTCACCACATATTGTCGAGAAGAATGATGCCAGGTCGACCAAACATGAAGCCTTAGTGCGTAATCTATCGCACCAAGTGGGCGAGATCTCCAAACAAGTGTCGACCTATCCTCCGGGAGGATTGCCAAGCAACACCGAAAGAATCAAAGGACGTGAATGCAATTATGACTAGAAGTGGA
Organism: Gentiana macrophylla; assembly: GCA_026214975.1. Taxonomy (NCBI): domain Eukaryota; kingdom Viridiplantae; phylum Streptophyta; class Magnoliopsida; order Gentianales; family Gentianaceae; genus Gentiana; species Gentiana macrophylla. Next base: position 91,436 of record JAOBSW010000322.1, on the reverse strand, counting down.
AAGGAATCGCTGGACCGGTTCTACCAATCGTCCCAAGAAGAATCGAAGCGATCGACATCGAATGTAGAAGAATCGGGAGAAAAGAGGGCCGGTAAATCGGGATACTACACCGATTAACCGGGCGTCATGATTCAATAGACAATCAAGCGAAGCAAAGCGAGCGGCAAGCGTAAGTCTTCACAAATCAGAACTATTAATCCCGCTTTATTCTACCCTATCCCCAGGAAATATAAACCAAATAATGATGATGGTCATTATAAAAAGTTCATAGAAATGTTTAAGAAATTGCAAGTGTATATACCTTTGGTAGAAGCTCGGGCCGGAATGCCAGAGTACGCAAAATTCTTGAAAGAAACAATCTCTATGAAAAGGAAATTGTTAGACCTTGAGAATATTTCCCTTAACGAGGAATGCTCAAAGCAGCTTTTGCACAAACTGCCTCCTAAGTGTAAAGATCCTAGGATCTTCCTCAGACCTTGCACAATTGGAGGAATGTGCATGAACAAAGCATTGTGTGACCTTGGAACCAGTGTCAGTTTAATGCCACTCTCCATCTTTCATAAGTTAGGCATGAAGGAGTTGAACGAAACAATTATAACCCTTCGGTTGGCCGATAGGTCTATGAAAACAACCTTGCGCGTGGTGGAGGATGTCTTTGGTAAAAGTGGATAAGTTTGTATTCCCCGAGGACTTTGTAGTGCTAGACATGTAAGCTAACCACAATGTTTCACTAATCCTAGGAAGACCCTTCCTAGCAACAAGTAAAACATTGATAGATGTTCATAAGGGTGAGCAGATTTTAAGAGTAAATGAAGACAAAGTAGTATTCAATGTCATGAAAACCATGAGGTATGCACAGGATGAGGGAGAAACATGTTACATGTTAAATGCCATAGACGAGCTTGTTTTGAAATTACATAAGGAAGTGGCACTAGACCCTGAAGTAGCAGAGACGTTGCTCCAGAAAGAATATAAATAAAGTAATGAGGAAACATGGCCTGGGTGTAACGAAGGTAAAGTATGAGAAGTAGAGCCTATATCTTCTGTGGATATATGAGGAATGATTCATAGACCTTCATGGCAGTTCTTTGATTTAAAGTTGACTGGAAAGTTGTTAAGATCAACGTTGGAAGAGCCACCAAGGAATTTAACGTTGAAACTTTTGCCATATCACCAGAAGTACGTGTACTTACAAGAAGATACTCTTGCCCTCATAATTTCATCATTACTATCACCATTAGAGGAGGAGAACCTGTTCAAGAAGAGTACTAAGAGAGGATATGGTAGCATTCAAAGTTGATTGCGGATATTCAAGAATAAGCCCATCGGTGTGCATGCATAAAATCTCTGTAGATCCCGAGAAGAAAGCCATAGCATAACCTCAAAGAAGGCTAATGCCACAATTGAAGGATGTTGTTAAAGAGGATATTATGAAGATGTTGGAAATTGGGATCATTTTCCCAATTGCAGACGGTGAATTGGTAAGCCCGATTCAAGTGGTGCCCAAGAAAGGAGGATTCACTGTTCAACGAAACGATTTCGATGAATTAATCCCTATGAGGCTAATTACTGGACATCGAGTATCCATCGATTTCAAGAAACTAAAAGACACAACTCATAAAGATCATTTTCCCCTACCATTCTTTGATCAGATGTTAGAAATATTAAGAGGTCTTGCTTTTTATTGTTTCTTAGATGGATATTCTGGTTACTATTAGATTCATATTGCCCCCGAGGAGCGAGAGAAAACAACTTTCACATGTCCCTATGGAACTTTGGCGTACAATCGCATGTCTTTTGGACTTTGTAATGCACCAGCAACATTTCAAAGGTGTATGATGTCACTATTTGCGGACATGGTGGAGGACTTTCTGGAAATTTTTATGGATGACTTTTTTGTATTTAGAGATAGCTTTGATAAATTCTTAGACAACTTAGGTAGAGTGCTGAAGAGATGTGAACAGACCAACCTTGTACTTAACTGGGAAAAATGTCATTTCATGGTCACAGAAGGAATAGTGTTGGGTCATAAATTTTCATGGAATGGAATGGAGGTTGATAAGGGAAAGATAGAGGTAATAGAGAAGTTACCCCATCCAACAAGCTTAAAGACGTTGCGAGCCTTTCTTGGCCACGCAGGTTTCTATAGGAGCTTTATTAATGATTTCTCTAAAGTTTCTAGACCTTTGACAGAATTACTTGCAAATGATGTGCCTTTTGTATTTGGAGAGGAATGCAAGCAAGCATTCAATACATTGTAGCAAATTCTTATAACCGCCCAACTCTGGTAGCCCCAGATTGTAAAAAACCTTTTGAGCTTACGTGTGATGCAAGCGACACGGCAGTTGGAGCAGCCCTGGGACAAAGGGAGGATAAAATCTTTAAGCCTATCTATTACGCCATTCGTACCCTCTATAGTGCCGAGAGGAATTATGCGACTACAGAGAAGGAACTCTTGGTAGTTATCTTAGCATTTGACAAATTTCAACCATATCTGATAGGATCGAAAGTCATTGTATTCACTGATCACGCAGCTCTGAAATACATTCTGACCAAGCAAGACTCCAAGTTGAGATTGTTTAGATGGATTCTACTCTTACAAGAGTTTGATGTCGAAATCAAGGATAAAAAAGGATCTGAGAACCAGGTGGCTGATCACCTATCAAGATTAACTTTGCTCGAAGAGGAGCAACCGACTGAGATCAGGGAGAGCTTTCCTGATGAACAACTTTTTTCCATCACAAAGAGTAGCTCCAAATTGAATCTCGGACTGACAAAATACATCAAGTGGGCAAGTTATACCCTTGGTTTGCTAACATTGTAAATTATCGAGCGAAAGGAACACCGCCACGGAGTTCACAAATGCCGATAAAAAGAAATTCTATATAGATCTAAAGCATTATTATTGAGACGATCTCTACCTCTATAAGATGTGCCATGATACCATTCTTAGGAGATGCATCCATGATGATGAGATTCCAAGTATTCTGAGACGATGTCATTCTGGAGAAGTCGGAGGTCACTATGGGCCGGAAAAGAAAGCAGCAAAGGTACTGCAGTGTGGATTCTAGTAGCCTACAATTCATAAATCTACTTATGAATTTACAAGAGCCTATCATTCCCGTCAAATGACTGTTAACATTTCCAAGCAGAATGTGTTGGTCCTTTGAAAAGGTTTTGGCTAAGTTTAGAGAGGGGGTGAATAAACTTAACACTTAAAAACTTTTTGGAGTTTCACGAACTCAACAGGGGTTAATAGTCTGCTAACTATTAGTATTAGATACTCAAGAGTGCAAGTGGTGTGATTCAAAGAGCTAGTTCGGTGGGTTTATGTGCTAAGCATGCAATTAAAGTAAATTGCGAGAAAGTAAAGTAGGCAAGATTTATAGTAGTTCCGGTGGGTGTAATCTGTCACCCCACTCTTCTCATGTGATGTTGGAGGAAATTCACTTGATACTTTTGGATTTGCGATTACAAAATCCCCAAACTCTTTGTCCTTGACCAATGACTATGGCTTCACAAATTGAAAACTAAAGCAGTGGTATTGTTGTTCCTAAGTCTTCCACTGGTCCTTGAAGGGTAGGATTGCCTCTTCACCATCTCCTCTACACAAAAACTATTCTTTACACCTAAGTGCTTCTCTGTCTTCAACAAACTTCTTGAAAAGAAGGGTTGAATCATGAAAGTGATTACGCTTTGATGAGACTTCTTATCAGGATGAATGAATCAGTAGCCTAAGTTCTTCAAGTGTGTAAACTGGATAAGTCTTGATTTGTAGCCAACACTTAAAGAAAAACTTGATCAGTAGATTAAAGCTCTATGTATCAGCAAGGTCAGATTGCACAAATTCTTGCTCAAAAACTTAGTTGCTTCGTATGTATTCTTAGTGTTGCAATATCAATCAGGAGTTCTCTATTTATAGGTGTAGATCCTCTAATTTGAATGATAACCGTAATAGAATTTTCGGAATATCCCAGAAAATACCTGACTGACGCTGACAGTGTCCTTTTGACAGTCCAGTGTGTAAACCAATGATATAATTCCATTTAATAAGGCCTTGAAATCCTTACAACGTCCATTTCATATTTTGTATTGATTGACTAATTACACCAAGGCTTGTAAATAATCCTTATCCATTTAATCTTCCTGAAAAACTTGGATTATTTCGAATTAAACATTCAACAGATATTTGATGTATAAGTCTGCTGATGTCCTTGATTGTCAACTGACTTTTAGTCTGCCGTGTTTTGATAAACACTTCAGCTGATTGCTTCTCAACTAACTTTTTATTATGAACTTAGAATACACAATTTTGAACATAAACAAGTTCCATTCACCTTTCAACTTTAATGGAACTTAGACCTTCTTCACAAGGTATATGTGATCAGTTTAGGTCATCACACACTTCCCTAAATTCAGATCCCATATCATTGAATTTAATTACTATGGTTGATCCCTTAGCCTTCAATACTGAGTTTGAACCCTCAGCCTTTATTACTGAGTTTCAACCCTCAGCCTTCTACCATCAGCAGGTTCGTAGACAGTCTACAGACTTATACACCCTACTAACCTAGACAGGTCTACTGAACAAGTCAGCTGACCTCTTTACAGTGCTTGTTTGATCAAACCTATACAAAGATCAAACTCTAGTAAACCTATACATTTAATCTAGACATCTTTTTGCCTTTGCTCTATAACAGCTAGTCTAGCACTCATCATTAAAACTAAAATATGTCTAACAATTTCCCCTTTTTAGTGATGATGCCAATACCCTCCTTACAGCAAAGCAAAAAGATAAAAACACAAAAACTGAACAAATTTCATTGATTTATCATTGATGTTCGAGTATGTTCAAAGCTTATTACAACTAAGATTAGTAGAATGATAAAAATATAAGTAAGTATGCTGATCTAGTGTCTATCTCCTTCTTGCTCTTTCCTCTTCTTGCTCTCTTTTCTGTTGGTATTCTCTTATCTCTCTTTGCATGTCCTCCATCCACTGATTTTCAATTAATGTGAATTCAATCCAAGTATGCACCATTTTCCACCACTTCCAGGCTTCATTCAGGTTTAACTGGACACCTTGCCAATTGAAACCTCCACCCATTTAGCATGTCTTGAATTCTTCCACACAAAGCTTTGCTTTTTCCTCAGCAGGTATCTGTATTCAACCTCCTAATCTTTTAGCATGACCTCCTCTACCAGGAGTTGGAGTTTTTCTAGTCAATTTCAATGATTTGATCCTTGCCTCCCAATTTTTTGTCCAAGAAGGAATTCAGTCCTTCCATAAAAGTCATATCCTGATAAGGTTTACTTCTTGCTCCATAAGCATCTTTAAACTCCTTCAGAAGATCATCATTAAGTTGTACTCTACTAGGTGCAGGTTTCTTGAATTCATTGATGTCTCCTTCCCATCTCTTCTTGTTAAAGATTCTAGCAGCTTCTTTTGCTTCTCTTGTAAGTCCTTCTTCCCCCTTATTGACATCATCAATAAGGCGGTTCATCAGACCAAGAACACTCTCCTATGTGTTTACCAAGTTACTCAGTTGCCCTTCCATAATCTTTGTTTGTGTATCAACTGCAGTAAATCGGCCTTCTATTGTCTATTCAACAGATTGATACTTTCAGTTAGTTTCGGATCAATGACAGCAGGGTGAGGTGCCTCAACAAGCTTTTCAACTTTCTTGTGCAACGAAGCAATCTTCTCTACCATATTCTTGTCTCTACTTACAGCATCCTTCTTAACACGAGCAACTTCTCTCAGCAAGTTATTGGTTGAAAATTGAAGATGAGTGATGTTTGATGCTGCTGTCTTAGAAGTTCTCCCTCTGTTTTCCACCACATTCACTAAGTCTTCAAATATCCTCTCACTTCTGTTTAGTTGAGTCCTCTGTTGGGTTATATCATCCCTTACAGCTCTCAAATCATCCAAGATATGCACTAGAATTGCATTCATTCCAGCCATACATCCACCAAAACCTCCAGCAGGCTGTTCAATATCATCTTCAGCCCTGGGTTGCCTCACAACAATTGCTTGTGTCCTGTTCCATTCATGAGGTTCAAGACCTTCTTCAACAACATTTCCAACTAACTCCTCAAATGCTGGTTCTTGTACATGTTGAGGCTCTTGTACTGCCTCCAAAATAGGTACCTCCTTATGTATAGGGTCTTGTGCTTGTTGAAGCTCTTCATGTACTTCTTCTTTAGGCAACTGAACCTCCTCATCACTAAATTCAAAGTCATGAATTTGCTCAACAGATTGTGCAACAGCAACCTCCTTTCCCTTTAAAGTTTCAGCAGCTGTGTCCCCAGCAGCTTCCATACTGGACACATGGGATTCCTTCAATCCCAAAATCAAGTCCAACACTTGTCCCAATACTGTCTATTCCTCAATAATTAGGACCTCCAGTTCCAACTTGTGTTTAGTTGCTGTCTGTGCCTCAGCAGAATGAACCTTCACTTCCATAGCAGTGTCTACAAATATATTCATAGTTTCTTCAAACACACCAGCAGCTTGTGCTAAGGTTTCATTTGTGTCAATACTATCTTGTTATTGAGCTGATCCTTCTGGTATGATTTCATTCAGCTCAATCATTAAAGCTTCAGCATTAGCTTCCAATATAGAATCTTCAGGAATTGTTGCTGCTTCATTTGGTTCTTCTAAATTTTTATTAAGTTCAGGAATCAATCCTTGATCTAAGTCATCGTCTATTGACCCTCGGCCAGACTTGCCACCTTCAAGCAGTCGTTCGACTTTCCTTTTCAAAGAGATCCTTTCCAGTCTCCTCAATAGATCTATCTTCTGTAGCTCTACTGGACTCTCCTGGATGCATAGGATGATCATCATCTGAATCAGATGAAGATGATGAATCATCACTATCTGGTGTAAACTTGGGATCTCTGAAGATAACACTTCCTTTCTGCTTTTCTTTGTCAATGATATCCAACAGCCTTACTCCCAACTCAGATTTATCAACTAATCCATGTAAGTTCTCCACTCCCCACTTGTCAAATGCCCATTTTCAAAGCCAGTCATAGGTTCACTGGCAGGTTTCTATCTCTTATAAAATCCAAATTTCCTTCTAAAATATTTCTCAACTTGTCTGATATTTGGATCTTCCTTTGACTTCTTTGAATTCTTCTCTTTTCTCTTATATGGCATAGTTGGCTTTCTTGGAGCAGGTTGCTCATCTTGTTGACTTGCAAAAGTTTCAACAAGATGGCTCAATGTATCCTCCGTAGATACAAATAGGTTAGTAGGTTCTTCAGGTTGCATGTTTGTACCTACCACCTCCATCTGTTCAACACTTGGTTCCCCCTGAATCTCATGCTCTATAGTAGGGATTTCAGCAGTCTCTCCTTCCTCCTAAGTTGTAGCAGCTATATCAGGGTGTTGAACAGGTGCAATAACTTCCACAGTAGGTTCAATTTCAGCATTCTACTGTGGTTCTTTAACTTGTTGCTCACCAATAACTTCAGTAGCCTCACCAGTAGGCTCAACATCCTCTTCATGTCCTTTTTCTCTTTGCTTTTCAAGAGCCCTCAGTTCTTTCCCTTTTCCATGGTCTCTCTTCTTTGCTATCTATTTTCTCCTCTTAGCAGGTTGTTGTTCAGCCTCAAAAGTTCTTTTTCTAAGTGCTTTTTGCTAGCAGCCTTCCTTTTTCTTGAATCTTCTCTGATTTGTTCTTTATGTACATCTACATCAGTTTTCTTTACAACTTCAATAGGCTCAGCAGCTTCAACATCAACTAGAACCTCAGTAGACTCAACAGTGTCTACTGACTACTACCTTGTCCTCTTAGGCGTCAACATTTCTGTGATTTTCCTTGCATCAGTAGCCTTCCTCTTTTCTATTGATTTCTTTGGTGCGGCAGGTTGTACATCTTTTTTTCTTTAGTCCACTGTTCCTACTCACCACCATCATCATTATCATCACCATCATTATTGTCATCACCACCATCATTTTCAGTCCTTTCCTGATCCTCATCATCATCATCCAATCCAGAAATACTGTAATGGATTTTTGGCTTGTATCTTGTCTTGTTGATTTTGGAAGGTGCAACATCAGGAATTTCTAGATGATTTGGTAGGGCCTGAATCAATGAACCGAAAGGTTTAATCATTAATTTCCTTGTGCCATCTCTGTCATCTGACACAACCTTCTTCATGTATTGCACAAAGAATCCAGCCTAGTCAAACTTCCTGCTTCTATAAATGATGATCAACAAGTCTATCTTTGGTCACAAGAGAGTATCAAGACTTTCAACAAAACCCAGAATACTCTTGGCAATCAATTTCCTCTGCAGGTTATATTCCAAAGAAATATTTTCACATTAATATTCAATGTTGCTGCAGCAGATTTGTTGGTTCTTATTGATCTAACAAAATCAAATCTTGGTAACTCCATCGACTCTGGATTTGTAGGAGCATCATTCCCTGGTCCAAACCCAAATGCTTTTCTCAGCAGGTCTGAGGTAACTTCAATTTCTTGCCCATTTACTGTCGTTGTAAATGCCTCTATGTCATTTCTTATCACCATATTTCTCCAGAAATTGTTAACACTTGAATAAGAAATGCTCTCCAATCTGAGATTCAAGACGGTTTCCAACCCTTCGTACCGTCTTATTCTACTTCCAAGATTTATTGCTAGTTCTTTTTCTGAGCATCAACAACAGAGCTTTTCACACTTTGACTTGAACCAAGATGAATCTCCTTGTCCACCATTGTAAAACCTTGAGAATGATGAAGAAGAAAACTCTTTAAATCAGGTTCACACTTGTATATTCTTCTTGATTTAGATTGATCTAAGAATGTATGTTTATATCTTGAGTTTATATCTCAGTATATATAGCGAAAAGTAGTGGGTTAAAAACCGTCGGTGAGTCAGTGCACATCTTGTACCATAATCACACGATTTATGTCTCGAATTAAATATGGTGCTTGCCACGTGTCCCACAGATTGATCCCACTAATGTAAGAAACCGTTATATACTTGTAACAAATTGTATAAATGATAAGATTAATATCCATTACTCGGCTGTTGACTTTCATTAAAGTCTGACTTTATCGAAGAACGCTTCATCAAGATGGATTTCTTGATGGACTTCACCATTTGTAAAGTATATAGTCTGCTGCACTTCTTTAGCAGACTCAACAAGTTCAAGACCCTTCTGGCATACAAAATACACAGCTGATCTCTAACAACTTATTTTTGTCCAATTGATAATACAAGATGAAGTTTAATACCAATGACTGATCTGTCAAGTGAGCTCACCCAACAGGACAAAGACCAATCCCCTTGGCCACTTCATTTGCTCAATTGTCCAAACTAAAAGAGTACTTAGGAATTGTTGATACCAATGACTAATTTACAAAGTGAGCTCACCCAGTAGGGCATAGACTAGTCCTTTTGGTGAATTCCATACCTGCTGACCTATCAATATGTCAGTCAACCTTGATAATGCCAAGTTCGGTTCTTAACTTAGCAAATCTTTCACTGTCTAAAGGTTTTGTAAAGATGTCAGCAAATTGATTTTCAGTAGGGATATAGAGGACCACCACATCTTTCTTTTCATCATGGTCTCTAATAAAATGATGTCTTACATGAATATGTTTGGTCCATGAGTGCAAAACAAGATTTTTTGTGATTGCAATTGCATTTGTGTTGTCACACATTATAGGAATTTCTCTTTCCTCAATCCTATAATCCCTAAGTTGCTGTCTTAGCCATAAAACTTGTGAACAGTGAGCTTCCTCGCTGCGAATGTATTCTACTTTAGCAGTGGAAGTTGATATACAATTCTGCTTTTTGCTAAACCAGGAAATAAGTCTACTGCCTATCAACTGACAAGTTCCTTTTGTATTTTTTTCTATCAATCTTGCATCCAGCATAATCAGAATCTGAATAAGATACAACTTTAAAGCTTCCATCTCTTGGATACCATATCCCAACTCCTAAAGTTTCCTTCAAATATTTTAGAATCCTCTTCATTGTGCTAAGTGACTTTCCTTAGGTTTTGATTGAAACCTTGCACATACACCTACCGAAAAGGATATATCAGTCTGCAGGCGTTGAGGTACATCGACATCCTATCATCCTTCCTCGTATAAAGTCCGATCAACATCTTTAACTTCTTTATCTTCATTCACCCTTATGCTTGTACCCATAGGAGTTGATATTTTGGTACTACTTTCCATTCCAAACTTCTTTAACAAACTCCTTGTCAGTATTTAGTTTGATGAATGCAGATTCCATCATTCATTTTCTTGACTTGCAATCCTAAGAAATAGTTCATTTCTCCCATCATGCTTATTTGAAACTTGCTTTTCATGATATTAGTAAACTTTTCACATAGCATCTCATTTTTAGAACCAAATATAATGTCATCCACATAAATCAGTACCAACAGAGTCTTTGTCACCATCATTGATTACGAAAAAGTGTCTTGTCAATGGTTCCTTTGATAAAACCATTGCTCATAAAGAATTGAGATAAAGTCTCATACCAAGCTTTTGGTGCTTGTTTAGGTCCATAAAGTGCCTTGTTGAGTCTATACACTTTATCTTCTTGTTCTTTTACTTCAAAACCATGAGGTTGCTGAACATAAACCTCGTCTTCTAGAATGCCATTCAGAAAGGCACTATTTACATCCATCTGATATACCTTGAAGTTCTTGTTTGCAACAAATGCCAAAAATAATCTTATAGCTTCGAATCTTGCAACTGGGGTATATGTCTCATCAAAACCTATTCCTTCAGCTTGAGAATAGTCTTTTGCTACTAGTCTGGCCTTGTTTCTAACAATAGTACCAGATTCATCAAGTTTGTTTCTGTATACCCACTTGGTACCTATGATATTTGCATGAGTAGGTCTATCCACCAGAGTCCAAACTTGATTCCTTTCAAACTCATTCAGTTCTTCTTGCATAGAAATTATCCAATCTGGATCTGAAATTGCTTCTTCAACAACTTTAAGTTCTGTTTGAGATAGAAAACAAGTGAACATTGCCTCTAGTTGTCTTCTAGTCATCACACCTTGATGTACTACACCAATTACTTGTTCAGCATGGTGATCCTTCAACCATTGTAAATCTTGGTTTGTTTGATTTATAGGAACCTGATCTTTAGTAGGGTCTGCTGTATGATCAGTAGGGGATCAGCAGATCCTTGAACTGTATCTGTTGTTGTATCAGTAGTGTGGCCAGTAGGTTCTTCAGTAGGGTCTTGTTCAGAAATTTTTATGTCTCGTATCTTCTTTAGAACATCAACATATTCTGGTTCAGTGACTTTCTGATTCACAGAGGGTTCTAACAATTCTTCATTTTCCATTCCAGTGAACATAGGTTCATCAAACATAACATGTATTGATTCTTCATGTTTCAATGTCCTTTTGTTCAGCACCCTAAAAGCCTTGTTGACTGAAGAATAACCCAAAAAGATTCCTTCAATTGATTTTGATTGGAAAGTCATCAGTTGTTTCTTATGATTTAGGATAAAGCATTTACTCCCAAATGGATGGAAATATGAAATGTTTGGTTTCCTTCCATTCCAAATTTCATAAGGTGTCCTCATAATCTTTTTGTTCACTGAGGTTCTATTCTGTGTGTAGTATGCTGTATTGATTGCTTTAGCCCAATACCTTAATGGTAGCTTTGCTTCACATATCATAGTCCTCCCTGCATCCTTCAAAGTCATGTTTCTTCTCTCAGCAACCCCATTCTGCTGAGGTGTTCCAAAGACTTTCTAATTGATGCAAAGACACCATTTTGTTCGAGTTTTCCTTATGAATTTGTTTAGGAACTCAATACCCTTGTCGATCCGATTTCACTCATCACACACTTTTCTCATTTTCCAATCTCTTCAAAAGTTCAGGCATCTTTTGAAGTGTTTCACTTTTCTTGTTCATAAAAATCACCCAAGTGAATCTAGAAAAGTCATCCACAACAACTAGTGTGTACTTCTTCCCTGTTATACTTGTTGGTATTACAGGTCCAAAAAGATCCATATGCATCAGTTCCAACACTATCTTTGTTGATTGATTAGTTTTTTATTTGAAACTAGATTTTGTTTGTTTACCCTACTGACAAGCATCACATATTCCATCCTTCTTATATGTGATTTCTGGTAAACCAACCAACAACTTCTTCTTCACCAATTGATTAATATCTTCAAAGTTAAGATGATTCAATTTCTTATGCCACAACCAATTGAGTTCTGACTTTGTATGCACTAATAAACATGTTTCTGGAACAGTAGTAGACCAATCTACTACATGTTTAGTTGTCTTCTTCATGCCAAAAAAACTTGCTCTCCCATTTCACTCATGACAATACAATAGGTTTTGTCAAAAGTGACCTTGTAACCCATGTCACAGAATTGTCCAGTGCTCAGCAAGTTATAATCTAGGCCTTCAACATATGCAACATTCTTGATTTTCAAACCATTCCTCACCAGTGTTGCATATCCTCTAGTGTATCTTGGTGTGTCTTTGTTTCAAAAATTGACTTTAGGTCCATCCTTTTCCACATAGTTTGTCAAACAGTGCTTACTTCTTGTCATATGTCTTAAACATCCACTGTCAAAGTACCAGACACCATACACAAAAAATTTAATGTGTTTTAGGTACCCAAACCTGTATGGGTCCATAATGGTCAGTGGTAAGCTCAACCCTTTGCAAATTTCCATAAGGTCTTCTTTGGAAAGAGTTGCACTTTTGTTCATATATGTATGCTACATTTCCATAGAATCTGACATTTGGTTGTGTAGCATTCACATATGGTTTATGGCCTTTTGGTACATAATGCGCTTTGATGTGATTTATGTTGTTAAAAGCATTTGTATAACCATAAGTTTGTTGTCTGCATTAGGAACAATCCTATATTGTGGTCTCTCTTGAGGTCTTTGGTAAGACCGTTCTTTGAGTCCTCTGTTGATTCCATTCTTGAGGTCTAGGCCTAGCATTATGGTTATATCTATTGTTTCTAGCGGCGAGGGCAGAATCTTCCAATCCTCATCGATGAGGGGAACAATCGCCTTCCCTCTGAGATAAGTATCCCTTGATTGGTTTACATTCTTGGGTTTAACATTCTTATCTTTGGAATATTTCTGTTTTCTACCCTTTTGTGGTCCAGTAGACTTTGCAGCAGGTCTGCTAGAGGGTCCAGCAGTTCTACCTTTGGATGCACCCTTTTGTTAGGAGCTGTTGTCCCTTTGGACTTCTGATTTTGCTTCTTTGAAGAATTCTCAGTAGGTTTCACTGCCTCAGCAACCTTTTGAGGAGTTGGATCTTGTGCAGGTACAAACTTAGGACCAATTATGGTACTAAGTTCAGCACCCTTACTTGATCCACCTTTAGAGGATTTTTGAGTTTCAAATCCAAGGCCTGTTTTATCACCATAAGGCTTTCATGATTTGAATGAAGTTGTGGAACTAGATTGTACAGCAGATTCAGCAGCTACTGCAGGTGCAACAGGCTTATGTTGACTCTGCCCATAATCTTTTTCCTTACCTTTGAGAATTCTTAATTCAGCATTTAATCTTTGAATTTCTGCTTGAAGTAATTCTCTTTCAGCCTTCACAATCTCATAATGAGATTGTATTTTCCTTAGTTGATTATGGAGGGCATCTTGAGGTTCTTCATTGTTAGAAATTTTAGGATTAGATCCACAAGTGGACTCACAATCAATATCAGCAGGAGTCTTTATAGATACAGAATCGTGTACCTCCTCTACTTCATCCATATTGACCATTAAAGCATAATGATCCATATCAGCTATGAGTGCTGTATCATCTTATTCATTTTCTTTTTTTGATTCCACTTCATAGCCTTGATTCATCATCAAGAACCAATGCTTTCTTGCCGGTCTTCTCTGACCCTTGTTTCTTCAAGAGTGCGGGCGCTTAGGTCAAAAATGTACAGGTTTCTTGCAATTAAAGCACTGGTAGTCAGGATCCTTCTTTTGCTTCAACTCAGGACAGTCAGGTTACAAGTGTCCTGGTTTCTTGCAATGAAAGCACAAAAAGTCATGATCCTTTTTGGATTCTTCCTTTATGTCAGCAGACTTCATGCCAGAATTCCTTGGAAATGCCTTTCAAGATTTCATCAATCTGATTTTTTTGGTCAGTAGGGCAATCTGCTCTTGCATTTCATCCAAAACATCATCTTGCACATTTGATGATTCTTCAATATGTACAGCAGCCAGTGCAGTAGTCTTTGTTTCTTCTTTTTCAGGACTTGGAACTAAATCCTTATTGAATTCATATGCTTTAAGATCATAGAACAATTTGAAGGTGTCTTTCTCATGTAGACTTCTAGACTCCTCCATTGCAGTAGCCTTCACCTCCCAGACTTCTTTTGCAGGTAGTGCCTTGAGAATCCTGGTGTTGATCTCTTCGCTTGTATAAACGACATTCAGCAGGGTGAGTTCATCCAGAATTGCATTGAACTTTGACTCCGTATGTTCAATGGTCTCATTTGATTTCATTTTGAACTCTTGAAACTTTTGCTTGCCCACACTGATCTTGTTCTTTTTGATTTTGTTAGGAAAATTTCATTATGTTTTGATGATGGCCATACTAACTGTTATATCAAGCTTGAAATAAGTTAAAATTCCCTGTATAAGTCTTTACATAGAGTCTGACATGTTGTATAAGTTGAGTCAGACAAGTATTGTACTAGTTGGTAGGATGGCAAAGTGAAACAGAAATCCGGCAGAGTGAAATTAGCAAAGTACTAGTAGAGAAGCATGAAGACATTATGGTCTGACTTATAACCAAGGAAGTCTGGGATGACCTTGGATAAGTCTATGTTATAATTCAAATTAGGAAATACATTGTCAAATATGGTATACATTGATCTCACACAAATCAAGGAACAGTGAAGTACAAGAAGTACCTAAAAGATCAAAGAAAATAAGAATACAGTAAACCGGCATAGTGAACTGACTATCGGCTGAGTGATAATGAAGCAGTGAAGAAAGAACCAAATACCCAAGTAAGAAGGATTTCTTAACCGTTCAAGGAGCAGCCAAGTAAACTTTACCTGCTCAGATTTCAAATGATGAAAATCAAGCATTAAATGCACAATCAATTGAGGATCAATCAAGGACAGATTTTCTGATAGACGTTTAAGAAACAAATCTGATCACTTAAATCATGGAGAATATAATTAATGGGGAATCAAGAATCAAATCAAGGATTATTCTCCAATTTAAATAGCCAATGGATGGAAATTCAAATCAAGGATTATCAAGGCTATAAATAGAAGGCATTGACAGACAGGAAAAATAGTGATTGGATCTGATAAGAAAGAAGCTGAAACTCTGTCAATTTGAAAAGCCTTCTATCTGTATTCAAAAGAAACATCTAGAGATCAACTCATAAAATAGAGCTCAAATTCCACATCAAGCACTGAGATTGATCACAAGTCTGTGAATCCAATTCACATCAATTGAAGCAATTGAATCAAAGGAATCTCAGAAGGAGTTGCAATCATTGTGACGGCTGCTGAAAGATTTGTTCTCAAGGAGCAGTGATAAGCTTTTGTAGCTAGGGAGTGATAGTCTGAAGATTGTGAAGCTTGTGTAGACAAGGAAAATCTAACTATTGTATCTGTGAAAACAATAGTGAACTCCTCCAATCATCACATGAGAATAGTGGATTAAGGGATTACACTACCCTGAACCACTATAATCCTTTGTGTCTATTTGCTTTCAGCAATTTACTTACAACACTTTATTTCATTGCATATTATATATGTGATTGCATAATCTACATTGAACCAACATTTAAAGAAAGGACTTATCCGCTGCCCAAATGATTTTAAACCTAAGAAAAGTTTTTGAAACTCCACTATAGTCATTCACCCCCCCCCCCCCCTCTCACTATAGTTTTACCCTTCTCTGGGACCAACAATTCGTATCGGAGCAGTGTTCCTAGTATCAGAACTTGTTCAGATCTAATTTCTGGTAACAAGGAGATCACATATTTTAAAAGTAGTTTTTAAATTTGTGCTTTCGAAATATATCTTTTATTTGTTCTTATGGATTCCTCAAATTTCATGTCTAAGGTACCCGTATTCAATATCAATAATTTTGATGAATATAAAATAAGGATGCTGTCTTATCTTGTAGCAACTCATGAGGAGATGCTGGATGTAATTAATGATGGTCCAATCAAGATCAAAACTGTGATAGCCACAGGAGCAGATCAAGAAGGATTGGACCAAGAATGACAAAAGAAGAGCAAACCTAGATTTTGCTGCAAAAGACATGCTCTTGAAGACTCTAGACAGTAATATTTTCATGAGGATCAAAGATTGTAAAACAGAAAATGAGATGTGGGACAAATTAGCACTGATCAATGAAGGATCAGAAGCGGTCAAAGAAAACAAATTATCTATTGCAACACAGAAATTTGAGAACGTCAAAATGAAGACCGGTGAATCCATTGATCAAATGGATAACATATTTTCAAGCATCATCGGTGAACTGCAGCAACTTGGACATACATACCCTTAGAAGGAAGTATGCCTGAAGATATTGAGAGGTCTACCTGAAAGATGGAAGATTATAACATCAGTGCTTAGAGGAACAACAAACCTTGCAAACACTGACATTTTCACTCTGATGTCTCAATAAAAGGCTTATGAATTTGAGTTGAATGGTGAAGATAGTGCACCAGCAGAGGCACACAAGGCCAATGCACTAGTGGCACCCTAGCAGAGCAAAATAGCTGACTCAAGCAGCAAAGAGACACAAGAGCTAAAAGAACAGGTAGCTTTACAGATTAAACGTTTTGACAGGTTTAGCAAGAATAAGAAATTTAAAGGAGGTCCATCATCAAACAAGAATTCAAGCTCAAGCAACGACATGAAGAAAAAGGATGATGAATACATATGCTTCAACTAAAAGAAGAAAGGTCATTTCAAGGCTGATTTCCCTAATGAAAAAGACAAAGATGAGGATAAGAAAAAGTACAAGACAACTGAAAAGAGAAAGAGCAAGAAGGCACTCAAAGCTAAACTAGCAGTGAAAAGAATGAAGAATCATCTGATAATGATTCTGTTGATGATGATGAAGTCGACAAATTCGCACAACAAAAAGCTTATCTATGAGGTAACATCTTGCTCATACTCACCATCTAGTGCATCCACATCTGACACTGCACAATCTTCTATTCTCCTTTTAGATTCTGCAAACCTGATTCAAAATTTCATGAGTAAATTTGAAAGAATTCAAGTAAATCATGAAATTCTGGAACATGAATGTGAGAATCTAAGAAAGGAAAATAAAAAATTAAAGAAAGAACTGGATAAAATGAAAGCTGGACAAACTAGTAAGGAAATTCACTCAACTGATCAACAAGAAGTAGATGATCATCCATCTGATGTTGAAAGACTAGCTGAGAAAGTATCCCTTCTAGTTAAGAACACCACTACACAACAAATTGCACCAGCTTACAAACCCTAAAAAAGGTTTGGATCCCGATTTGGTCTTGGCTACAGCTGTCAGGATGAGGATAGAAACAATGGCCAACAAAATTCTGAATCAAAGACCAAGACTGGACATAAATTCAGAAAAGGACAGACCATAGTTTTAACCACTCACCCTGTAATGGTGAAGTCAAAACCTAGTGCAATGAAACATCTCAATAAATCATCCTACCAAATTGATTAAATGTAGAGTTTATTGAAAGGTAAGGGAAGACTTTACTATTCGAAGATGATTGGAATGTTGCACCCTAAAATACAAGAAGAAACCATTTCATGATATGCAACATGTGTTTAGGAAAAGCCAACCAAAGTATATTCTCGGACACAAGAAGCAACTTGAAAATAAGTTTCCTCTTGCATATTGGAGGGTGAAAAAGGATGCAAATGCACCAAAAAGTAGAGAAAAGTATCATAATACCTTTAGTAGAAATATTGCAATCTTTTCTACCATGCCTTATACATATGAAGTTAATGACGTCAATTATCCAAAAAGAAGATCCTTTGGATATACACTTGGAGTCGGAGGCATGATCACTATGAGGCATGGACCCAAACAAAGTGTTGGGTACCTAAACATACTAAACTTGTTTTGTAGGATGTCTGGTACATAGACAAAGGGATATTCCGACACACTGACAGGGAACAAGAGATGGTTGAATGATTTTAAAGCTTTTGATGGACCCAGAGTAACATTTGGAGGCAAAGAAAACCCCAGAAAAATTAAGGGGGAAGGCATAATGCTCAAAAATAGTTTGAAAATTCAAAATGTAGCTTATGTTAAAGGACTAAACTTCAATCTTCTGAGTATTAGTCAATTTTGTGACAAAGGTTATAATGTGCACTTGAACAAAGAAGGATGCAAGGTGATCCATAGCCAAACCAACACAGTTGTACCTGTAGGAAGAAGAGAAGACAACATGTATGAGGTAGATTGGAAGACAACAAAGGTAGAAACATGTTTGCTTGTCAAAAATAAACAATCAACAAGCTGGATCAGGCATAGAAGATTGAATCACCTCAAATTCAGTACCATCAACACACAGTTAAAGAACAAGTTAGTTGAAGGCCTACCAGAGATTAGATTCAAAAAGGAAGCAAATCAAAAGCTCTTTCAAGTCAAAGCCCTACCACCACACCAAGAAGTGTAAGTGGAAAGAAGTACACTCTAGTAGTGGTGGATGACTTTTCCAAATTCACTTGGACCATATTCATGAACAAGAAAAGAGAGACACTCAAAAAACTGCCAGATTTTCTAAGAAGAATTCAAAATGAAAAGGAACCGAAGATCATCAAGATCAGATCAGATAGAGGCACAATGTTTCTAAATGAAATTATCGTAACCTCACATGAAGAAAATAAATACTTGCATCAACTATCAGCAGCAGGGACTCCACAACAAAATGGTGTAGTAGAAAGAAGAAACAGGACACTCAAAGAAGCAGTCAGAACAATGATTGCAGAAGCATGCTTATCAAAAAGATTTTGGGCTGAAGCAGCAAATACAACATGCTACACTCAAAATAGATCAATCATCAACAAACATCAAGGATAAACTCCATATGAAATATGGAATGGAAGAAAACCTAACATCTCACATTTACATATGTTTGGATCTAAATGTTTTGTTTTGAACATGAATCAGCTACATACTTTTGATGAAAAAGCTGATGAAGCAATCTTTATGGGACACTAAGGCACAAGTAAAGCCTTCAGAGAACTCAACAAAAGAACCTTGTAATTGAAGAATCAATTCATGTAGTCTTTGATGAATCAAATATAAATGGTGAAAGCCTACAAGAACTTGAAGAAGAAGCTGCACAAAGACAAGTTTACATGAACACAGCAGTACCAACTACCATTCTGAATCACACCTTTGGAAATCAAGATGATGCACCAGGCAACACAATACAAGAGGCACCAACACAAGAGCATGAATTTGATGCACAAAATGAAGTTCTGGAAGCACAAAGTCAAGAGCAACTTTAACTTGACTCAAATCAAGTGAGAGATCATCCTAAAGAACAAGTCATTGGAGATATTCATACAGAGAGTTAGAACCGTAAGACAACCGGAAAGAATGCTAACTCTGCTTCCTATCACAAGTGGAACCCAAAAGATATATGATGCAATCCAAGAAGTTGAGTGGATTACAACTATGAAAGAAGAACTAAATGTATTTGAAAAAATGAGGTCTCGAGAACTTGTTGATAGACCGCACATGGCCAACATCATTGGAACAAAATGTGTATTCGAAACAAGATGGATGAACAAGGGACAGTTGTCAGACACAAAGCAAGGCTAGTTGCAAAAGGCTACTCTCAAGCAAAAAGAATAGATTATGATGAAACCTTTACCCTAGTAGCAAGATTGAAAGCAATTACACTCTTTCTAGCTTTTGCCGCCCACAAATAATTCAAGGTTTACCAAATGGATGTCAAGAGTGCATTTCTGAATGGACTTTCGGAAGAAGAGGTATATGTGGAACAACCTCCTGGTTTTCAACTCAATGGGAAATAAGATAAAGTGTACAAGCTCAAAAAGGCACTTTATGGACTCAAACAGGCACCCAAAGCCTGGTATGAGACACTATCACAATTTTTGGTCAACAATGGATTCAACAAAGGAACTATTGATAAGACTCTCTTTAGGCTAGAGGAAGGAACAAGCACCTTGCTAGACCAAATCTATGTTGAGTACATTATCTTTGGATCAGAAGATGAGAACTTATGTGAGAAATTTTCAAATTTGATGATAAGAAAATTTCAAATGAGCATGATAGGAGAATTAAATTACTTTCTTGGTCTACAAGTAAAGCAACTGAAAGATGGCATCTTTATTAATCAAGCCAAGTACACAAAAGACTTGTTACACAAATATGGTATGAACACAAGTGGCACATCAGATACACCAATGTCTGTGATGATCCAAAAATCATCGGGGTAAACTTCTAGGGTTCTTTCTCTTGATGATAACCAAAGGATGATCCTTTGATCCTGAAAATAGTAAAAAAAGGGGGTGTTTTGGTGGTGGTTTAGACTACACTTGAGATGTTGTTTCTCAAGCTTCCTACGTATCCAATGCGTGAATTGGAATCAAGTCTCCGTAGTTCCTTAAGGATTCTTTATATAGAGGAGTGTTATGCCCTAAGGCGGCTTGGGCCTTGTCCTTGTTGGGCCTGGATTGCCGTGTTCCCTTAGGAAAAGATAGCTATGATTTAATCTCCTTAATTGTTGGAGATAATTGCGTGTATATTTGAATGTCAGGATTAGAGTATTAAATATGGAGGATTCTCCCCATATTTAATTGATTATCACACTTGTGGGAGATACGATTGAGGATGGACTCTGGCCGACTTAGATGGCCCGAGCAAGACTGGTTGAACCGACCTACAGAGTTCGGGGAGAATAGCTGAGCTGTCATGAGCTCGGAGTCTTGTGTGTAGAATGGTAGGTCTGAGAGGGACTTAACCCGACCGATAAGGTCAGTAAAAGGTAGATTAGGATACAAGTGTTGGCCGACCTGCATAGGTCGGGAATGAATCCGGACCTGTCTACGATCACCGGAGGTCGGTCCTAAGCACTGGCTGTCTTAGGAACAACGTGGCGAGCAGCCGGGCTATTACCGTTTCTCTCTCCACCTTTAATTTTGATCCACTAAAGAGGTGCCACGTAGGTAGGTTCGGATCCAGTGAAAGACATGGTGCAAAGTAGTAACGACTTGATACACCATTGGTCGAAGTGACTGTTGCAGAGCGATCTACTGAAATAACATAAGGCTCATATAGCATAGTGCACCAGTGTTGTGCTTAGGTACATACCGGTTTTAAGCGCGTAAGGACACAACCATGAGAAGATTCGCTCGGGGGCGAGCTCTAAATATGATGCCGAGCCGATGTCGGGCATGCAATGCTCAAATTGCCTATCCTGTAGACTTTATTGAGTTTGAACTATGGAGCAGGAGCCGATCTCTGGGATGACTAATGTGGATCTAGATGATGATGGCTTCGAGGCCATGGAATATGAAAGCTTGCTTTTCTTACTCGAGTATTGTACTTTGATAGTGTTTCTTACTTGCAGGGAACCTAAATTTTTCAGGACGCTTTCCCCGGGCTGGGAAAGTTTACTGGATAATGAGGAAGATTTCCGACCTCAGGCAAGGTCGGCTTAACCATGCTACACTTTGGGGGTGAATAAGGCAGAGGGGCTGCGGCCGACCAGGCTCTGTTGAGTCCAAAAGATAAGGAGATTAAGGCTCTCCAGAAGCGATTTCAGGCTCTGGAGGTTAAGCTTATGTCATAAGAGAAGTTTTGCCGGGAAGGTCGAGCAGGAAGCTACTATTCCAGCTCAGGTTGCTAAGGCCATCCAAAAATATGAGGCCTCAGAGAAGTTTACTCAGTCTTTGAAGCTATTGCTTACGCTTGTCCCTAGCCACGGATATATTTTAGGCGTGGATGATGCCAAGGGTCAAGTCGCCCACTTTGTCGACCTTCCTAGCAAGGCTCTTTTTAAGCCTAGGTGAGGGTGCGGTCTATGACAACCGTCTGAAGGACTTCCGGAGGGAGTGGACACTGTCTGAGTACTCTTGCCGTGTTGTGGCTGCTCTTACCTTGGCTCTTGCTTCTTTGGAGCCACCGTAGAGTCCACCCCCCGGTTCTTAGGTCAGAAGGCTTGTGGACTTGTAGTTTTTTTTGCTTTGAAATGAAATTGTAATCCGTACAATTTAATAATAGAAGGAGTATTTTGTTAAGTTATCAGCCTTAACTTTATTCTGAGTACTTTAAATACTTGATTTAACCCGCACTTCCTTTAAGTTCTTCATTATTGGTGAGGTACCTTGCCCCAAGATGCCATGCATTAACTTGCGCTTTGGGATGGCATACTAAAGGTTTTGTCAAGTTTTTGTTCGGGTTTGTCCTACAAAGCGATTTAATGTTGTTTCGTCCGACTTATGGATCGAAAGAGGTCACTTACAAACTCATTGAGTCTGATTTACTGAGTTCAATTGAGTCCGACCCATGGACTTTGGTTGAGTCCGACAAACTCTGCGGAGTTTGTCCTCTGGTTCGGGCCGAGTATGTCTGCGCAGACTTAGAATATATCCTTTTAATTTTGGTGCTATATTCTTGGTAATCTCACTAACATTTTTGATTTGGATTATGTAGGGGCCCTTAGTTGGTCAGGAGGTTTCCCGGAGGTTGGAGGAAGTCTAATGTCAACAAGAAAAAGATTTCCGAGTGGAGGCAAACCCGATGGGAGTTCAGGGGTGCTGTCGAGCTCGGAGACAAGGAGATAAATGCTTTCCAGGATTAGCTTTTGGTCAAAGAGACGGAGCTGAAGTCCGTGCCCGGCTAGTTTGATGCGGAGACAAAGGGTAGGGAGCAGCTCGTGTCTGAGCTCCAAACAAAGTTGTCTGAACTGGTGAGGTATCTTCTTTATCCAGGTTTACGACATGCACATGAAAGACTAAGGCGAGAGTAGACATTGTCTGTTGTTGCTTCCTCACTTAGGGATTCGGAGATGAAGGCATTGTGAGCTCAACTCCTAGCTCAAGAGGGTGAGTTGAAGTCATTGGCAAGTGAGTTTGCTGGGGAGAAGAAGATGAAGGAGAAGGAGGTTGCCGATCTCCAAGGAAGGATGGCCGAACTGGAGGCCATGATTCCAGTTCGGTACACCGAGGCAATCCAGGAGTATAAGGCTTCGGCAGATTTCGCCGAGGCCTTGAATGTGCTACTTATCCCCGTTTTAAACCCATGAAGTGGACGAGGTGAGGATTCAATATCCTTCTTTTGTGCTGGATGACATTCCTAAGAAGGTCTACTACAAGCAAGGAAAGGGCGCGCCTTACACCGAGCACGTACATGATCTTAAGGCCCGGGTGGATAGTGTTTAAGTATGATCTCCGACCTGTTGCTGCTTTTGGTTTGGCTCCTTCATCAGAGCCTCAAAAGAGTCTTACCCCAGACTCTTAAAGTTTTAGGAGTTTGTTAGTTTTTGATTTGAAAATTTTATGTAAGACTTTTAATTGTAAAAGAAAGTTGCACTTCTGGATTTTGTTTGTTTTTTGACCTATATTTGTTCGTTTACTGTTTGTTTTGGTTTGTTATATTGTCGGAGGGGTGAGCACCCCAAAGATGCCATTTATTAGTCTTGACTTTTGGATGGCATACTTGTTTGTGTTGTTGAGCCCGCCATGGAGTTCGGCCCGCGCATGCCTAAGCTAGTTACTGATGCTCGGTATGTAATTATGTGGTTTTCAGATTACATTTGAAAGTAGTCCCGAGCTCTATTCATGAGCTTAGGAAACTATTCGCTAGGTACTGAAATCTCACGAGTCGATTAGTTTCCATCTTACGACGAAACAGACTAAGTCCGATCGCCTTTAGTATAAACCGAGTTAGTCGATTGGCCTAACTAATTACGTAATGTTTTAAGGGCAAGGCCAGGTTAGTACTGATTTCTTGTCTAGAGTTTTAAGGGTGAGCAGGTGAAATTTTTTGTACTTGTTTTGAGTTATTGTTTATCGTTGATGTGTTTGCGCCAGTATGCCATTCATTGAGTTTCTTGGATGGCATACTAGTTTAGAGCATATATAAGGTGAGCCTCGACACGTGGCTCGTGACACGTGTAAGCCAAACCTAGTCGGTTTAGATTGGGGCGAGGCTAGATTGATTCAAATTTTATTAAAGTTTTGTAAGGGCATGTTTGCTCAGTGCTTTACCTCGATCCGGGCTCAATTCGCGAGCTCAGGCTACTATGATTTTTTTTTTTAATTTATTTTAAAGTTGTTACTTTGTTTTGTATTTGTTTTAGTTTTATTGTTGGAGGAGTATTCCCTCAAGATGCCATGTATTAGTTTTAACTTTTGGATGGCATACTTGTTTAGATCAGGTACTCGCACGATCTTGATGCTCGGATTTATTTGTATCAAGAAAATTCGCTAAGGGGCGTCTTTGCCCGATATGCAACTCAAGATTCAGATTGCAAACTTGTGTTCATATGTAAGGCCAATCTCTACTCATTAGCTCGGATAACAACAAATTAAGTACTAAACTCAAGGGTCGTGGTAACTTTAATCCTATATCGACTTACAATAAAATGGGACTAAGTTAAATTGACCTTGGGACTAACTGAGCAAGATTGGACGAATTAAACTTGACCGTACAGACTGACTTTTTAAACGAAGTTTTAAGGACGAACGGGGCCAGGCTAGTGCTGACTTCTTGTTTAAAAGCACGACGAGCAGGGACATGCTAGTGCTGACGTCTCGCGTGAAAATATTTGACGAGCGTGGCCAAAGCTAGTGCGACTTCTCGTTTTAAGTGATGGAGAGCGGCGCCAGACTTGCTGGACTTTGTCGAGCGTGTGTTTGTCCTGTAATTTTCATAAAGACCATGCATAATAGAGAGGAAAATAATAGTAAATTAACATACCGTTTGCTTATTGGTGTAATCTGCAGGTGCCGAACTGAAGTCGGTCTTATAGAAAGCTCGCTCGCAGGTGAGTTCCAAATGTGATGCCGACTAGAAGTCGGGCATACAGAAGGCTCACCCAAAGGCGAGTTCCAAATATGGTGCTGAACTAAATCAGACTTACAGAAGGCTCGTCCAAAAACGAGTTCCAAAAATAAGATAGTTCGTCCTCCCGCTTTAGGACGGGATGGTACCAAAAATAAGATAGCTCGTCCCGCCACTGAAGGACGGGAGAGTTCCAATAAATAAGATGGTGTAATCATTTACGTTGTAGAAATAAAACCCGATGAGAGCTAGTACTTGAAAAGTTTGAGAGCTTGTATTTGGCGAGCCCAAATCCGGCGGCCTCATATCCGTATGCTTGTGTTGAAGAACAAAACATCTAAGTTCGTGCACTTCCCCTTCTGATGTGCCCGAAAGAGAGACCCGACATTCAATTAAAGCAACATCGTGTTTTCACTTCATCTGCTGTTTTCGATCACCTGGGAATGTTTAGTAAGCTGCATCAAATAAATATTCCAACGGGCAAAATGGGTCACATCCTGATCTAGCCGATTCTTCAGGCCTATATGACGTATATATATATTAAGGTCTTTTAACTCTCCCTTGGAATGTGTCTCTGCTTGAAGAATTCCGACTGCTAAATAGCACGTAGTACACATATATGTGTTTTTATCAAGCAAGAAATATAGAGACATAATATATGTATAAGTTCGCGTGATAAGAATCATTGACATATATTAATACACAAATCAAGTACATACTGAGAAGGATATATATAATATAATTTAACATACATATATCTGCATAGAATACCCCAACTTATGTATAATGTATAAAATTGGGTTTTCCAAAGCAAGTACTAGAATATGCAATAAACACTTTAATTTAGCTATAAAATAAACTGGTGATCATAAACAGAATACTTTTACAGAAACAGGAGGCAACTTTGACCATGGACATGCGAATATTTGCAGAGACATGGAGCAACTCGATAAACGAAGGTTTCGAGACTCAGATTTAGAGCATATGGCAGAGTATATCAAGCACGTATACAAAAAATATTTGCACAGGAATTTAGAGATGAATGGATCAAATCTCGCAGACAAGTGAATCAGCTATTAAACGCCCAATTTGAAAGCCCTTTCAGACTTTTATTCGGATCAACCAATCATAAGCATCAGTTATTTAGGTAGCAAACTTTGAATTAAATTAAAGTCAAATAAAGTACTGAAGTTGCAAAAGGTGAAGAAAGCTTCCCTGACTTAGCCGATTCACAGGCTGAGTATTTTGGTTGTTGTTGGTAGAACATCGTTGGCCTCGGATCATGGAGAGCTGCTGGAGCTCGGATCGGATCATGGAGAGCTGAGGAGCTGTGGAGGTCGGCTCGGACGTTGGAGTGCTCGGGACGTTAGCTCGGACCTTGGAAAATAAGGAAGAAAACCCGCAGCTTATTTTAGTGTTACAACAGCAACTCTCGGACGACGATCGGGCATCTAAAAGGACTCCGATCGACATGAAATTTGGAAGGCTCGTTTGTACCTCCTTATTTTTCAATATGAACAGTGAAAATTTTGGTTTGACGGCTCAACCTCAGGGAATTAACATTAGATTTAACTGCTGCATTTTGGTGGTACAGCAGCAGCTTTGCGGCATTGATCGGGCACCGAAACGGACTCCAATCGGCATGTAATTTGGAGGGCTTATTTTTCCCTCTTCCTTGTTCAATATGAACGGTAGAAATATTTTTCCAACGGCTCAATCTTTGGAAATTAGCCGTCGATGTGACTGCTGCATTTTTTGAATGACACAGCAGCAGATTTCTGGCAACGATCGGGCATCAAAATGGACACCGATCTTCATGCATTTTGGAGGGATTGTTCGTATCTCTTTAGTGTTCGATGTGAACGGTGGAAATCGTTTTTCAACGGCGCAATATCTAGAAATTAGCCTCCGACGCAACTGATGCGTTTTTTTGGTGATTCAGCAGCAGCTGCAACTTTATGGCAACGATCGGGTATTGAAACGGGCTCCGATCGTCATGAGATTTGGAGATCTTGTTCCCCACACTGTCTTATTCAACCTAAACGGTGGAAATTGTATTTTGACGGGTCAATCTTCAGTAGTTGGCCGTATATCTGACTGCGTTTTTTATGTTGGATTCTGGAGCTTTTCCTACGATTATCAAGCGTTCAAACCCTCCTTCTTGCGCCATTTGACGATCCAAAAATCGTCGGGATAAACTTCTAGGGTTATTTATCTTGATGATAACCAAATGATGCTCCTTCGATCCAGAAAATAGTAAAAAAAGGGGGTGTTTTGGTGGTGGTTTAGACTGCACTTGAGATGTTGTTTCTCAAGCTGCCTACGTATCCAATGCGTGAATTGGAATCATGTCTCCGTAGTTCCTTAGGGTTTGTTTATATAGAGGAGTGTTATGCCCTAAGGTGGCGTGGGCCTTGTCCTTGTTCGGCCTGGATTGCCGTGTTCCCTAAGGAAAATATATCTATGATTTAATCTCCTTAATTGTTGGAGATAATTGCGTGTATATTTGAATGTCACGATTAGAGTATTAAATATGGAGGATTCTCCCCATATTTAACTTATTATCACACTCGTGGGAGATACGATTGAGGATGGACTCTGGCTGACTTAGATGGCCTAAGCTGGACTGGTTGAACCGATCTACAGAGGTCGGGGAGAATAGCCAAGTTGTCATGAGCTCAGAGTTTTATGTGTAGAATGGTAGGTCTGAGAGGGACTTAACCCAACCGATAGGGTCGGTCAAAGGTATATTAGGATACAAGTGTTGGCCGACCTGCATAGGTCCGGGCTGAATCCGGACCTGTCTACGATCACCGGAGGTCGGTCCTAAGCACTGGCCGTCTTAGGAACAATGTGGCGAGTAGCCGGGCCATTACCGTTTCTCTCTCCACCTTTAATGTTGATCCACTAAAGAGGTGACACGTAGGTAGGTTCAGTTTCTGGCATCGTCAGTCTGCAAGAGTAATTCATGGAAATGATGAAAATGGAAAGGATGTTGATCAAAAGCTCTATAGAGGAATCATTGGATCTCTACTCTATCTAACTGCAAGCAGACCTGATATAGCATTTGCAGTATGAGTATGTTCAAGATTTCAAACTCAACCAAAGGAATCTCACCTTTTAGCAGCCAAAAGAATAATCGAATACCTGAAGAACACTATCAATGTTGGAATTTGGTATCCAAAAGATGGAGGATTCAAGCTAATATCATATTCAGACTCTGACTATGCTGGATGCAAGATAGATAGAAAAACCACCTCTAGAACTTGTTAAATGCTAGGCAGGACTAGTATCATGGTTTAGCAAAAAGCAAAACTCTATATCCACATCAACTACTGAAGTAGAATATATAGCAGCAGGCAGATGTTGTGCACAAGTGCTATGGATCACACAACATCTAAGAGACTATAGAATGGAGGAAAAGACAATTCCAATCATGTGTGATAACACAAATGCAATATCCATTACTGAAAATCCAGTATTGCATTCAAGAACAAAGCATATTGATGTGAGACATCACTTTATCAGAGGTCATGTTGAAAAATGAGATGTTATCCTAAGATACATACCAACTATAGATCAATTGGCTGACATCTTCACAAAACCACTCAGTCGTGAAAGATTCAGCAAGTTGAGAACTGAGTTGGGAATGATAGAAATTGATTAAGTCATAAGAAGCAGCTAACTGGAGTAATTAGCTGAGTGACTCCACCAGCTGATTGTTAGGAACAGTTTTATATGCAGCAGCTCAGTGAAGAAGTTGTTAGGTTTTATGCCCCAAAGACAATTTGTAATTGTTTTATTTAAATAAATGACAGAATTTATTTCATCTTATTTATTCACATTTATTGGAAATATTAATACACTACAAAAAACCCTAAGTATATTGATTATGTAATCACATAACTCAGTGTATGGTTATACACACGAGGATTGATTTTGTGAAATATACTTAAAATTAACTTAGTCCGTAGCATTTATTAATCTGAGTACGAGTCTCTAGATTAATTTGCTAATAATGCACCCAGAACACTTTAGGTGTGACAGTCTTATCCGGACTGTCGGTAATAGGGTACCTAATGGGGCATTTATATACGATGATAATCATATAGGGCTGGACCGATTTGATTTGAGTTCTCGATATATTTCCGTAATCGAGAAGCCTTATCAAATCACAAGATGATCATATATGGATTAATCTCAATCCTGAGGTGATCACAGACAACTGCTTAGACGAGGGTAGAGTTTGATGTGTTAGTAAGGATCACTTCGCAGTATGTGGTCCAACACTTCTCGTTGGCTCTATTCTGGGATGAGTGAGTAGTCTGTGCTATCACATATATGGAATCCATTCCTTTCCTCAGGAAGTAGATAGACAGTTCCTTTATTTGTTAACCCTAGAAACTGATCGATCAGCCGAGTTCATATCATATTTATGAACTAATTGATCACTAGAGGGTAATGGTAAATGAGGATAATATGTTTCGAGAAGGGTTTACGGAAATATCCCGAATCGAAATGAACAGTCTAAGGAGGATTTATCCGTATGTAATGATTATATCAGTGGACGCTTTCGACTCATAAATTGAGTGTAAGTTATCTATATTCGATAGAGTTTAGTTTCGGGTTTATGGTGGTGTAATCCCGGAATTAATAGGTTGGATATAATTATTCTGTCTGATGAATAATTTTAGTGTAGCTACTGAATATAAGTTCATGTTCCCCCACGTGGCTCCCAAAATAGCATAATTAGTTTTCTCGTCGTTTCACCTCAATTATAATTAAATAGTGGACTGGGCTATTTAATTTGATATGTGGATTAATTGTTTAGTTGGACTAGATAATTAAATACATGAAAATACATTTTTCGTGGACTCGGCCCAAGGTGTGGAAAAATGCGCATGGACCTTATTTAATTTAGGTTTGGGTGCATGTTTCATTAATTATTTGTCAAGGAATTAGTTTTCTCGGATAATTATTTAATGTGTGATTTATCTTTTATTTGTTAATTGATAATTCATGGAATATTAGATAATAATATGATTTATCCTAATTTTTTTGGGATAATCATTTTATTTATCTTTTATTTGGAATAAGGATTAATCTATTAATTATCTCTTAATTATTAAATCCTTGGAGGACAAGGATTACTCTCCTATATAAAAAGAGTTCTCCCAAGCCTTTTGACATACATAAAACACACCATTCTTAAGTGTATTATAGCTTGGAATTTTTTGCTATAATACTTGGGTTCGAGTTTAGAAAACTTTGGGTTTTCAAAGTAGCATATCAAGGAGGTCCGGCGGCGGGAAACACCATCCACCTGGTGTTGCTGGGAGACACACGTTGGAAAGCTGTGGCTTCTCAACTTGCGTGGATACTATTTTTGATCTTGGAGTTAAGCACCATAAAAAGGTAAAATCCAAACCCCCTTGTAGTTTGCTCTTTACTTTATGTTCTTTGTTTCGCTTAGATCTAGATCAGATGCATTCCGCTGCGTAATCGGGTCAATCTTTGATTGATCCGACGATATTGTTGGTCCCTTGGGAAGGCTAACACAAGTTTAGAGGGGGGGAGGGGGTGAATAAACTTGTCACCAAAAACTTTCCTAAACTGAATTTAAAACAAATTAAGGTTCAGTTAGAACTTGTGTGGAGTTAAGCTGACTGAGCTGAGATTAAGTCAAACTGATTGAAGCAAAATCTGAGTCAACCGGAAGCGGATATATTTCTAGCCTTTTTCTTGATCTTGTTATTCTTTTATGAAAGCTGAGTGTGGTAAACTGAATTCTGATGAATGTCAGTTTGTGAACTGTGAAGTGTATAACAATCAATTATCAAAATGTTGTAAGTAAATGTTGAGTAAATAAATAAATGCGTAAAGTAAATAAGGCTAATATTATAGAGGTTCAAGGTGGTGTAATCTTGTACGTCCTCTCTTCCCTTGTGGTGCGGAGGAAAATTCCACTAGAACTTCTTGAGGTGAACTGTTACAAAAAGTCCTAAACAATAGTCCTTGGCTAATCCCTAGCTTCACTATCTAAACAGTTGTAGAACAGGTAGAATTGCTGCACTTCAATTGCTTGAACACTGGTCTTTGGAGGGTTGAATTGCCTCTTCACTAGCTACCACAACAAACACAGTCTGCCCGACTGCTTGCAACAACTGTCCTTGACAAAACCTTCCCGGTTTGCTTCACAGTCTAAACCTTTGATATAGAATCAAAGTTTGGTTGAGAATCAATGAATTGATTCTTGTTTGTGGTTCTCCAAAGTGTCTGATTCTTGATAAATTCTTTGTAGCTTGAACACTTAAAGAAATTCTAGATATGATCTTGTTATAGCACAGAGATGATAGCAATTCGAATAAAGAGACTAATGCACAAATATTCTTGTAAATCTGTTAAATCTTCATATATAACCCTTGGTGCAAAGTCCTATATTTATAGTGTGAGGTCCAACGTTCATTTGGCTTGAATTCGAATTGTATCAACGTCTATCTTGTAACGGATACATTTTCTGATCGTTCTGATGTGTCAGTAACTCATCCAATAAAATTGCTTCCTTTATAACGTTCGACTGTAATATCTATTTTTCGGATGACTGACATATAAAACTAAGTTTCCTTATCAGTTTTATACTGAGATTATCACTTGTCCGTTTCTTGACTGACTTGGAGCGTTAAATGAGATTTTACTCTTCTTCAAATATCAGTACTCCAGTTTTTCACCGGATTATAATTGACTTAATCAGAGTACACCATGACTCATTGTCTTCTAAGAATTCATTGTCCTTTTGATTCTAAGGTCTTCATACAAGATCCATAAAGTCAGTTCACGTCACCACAATCTTGCCCGAAGTCTAACTTTACAGTCTCGACATAGTCTTCATAACTGAGTTTGAACCCTCAGTTCTTCAATCTTCAGTAACTGAGTCTGTGACCCTCATTTCTTCATCTTCCAGATAAGCCAACTGAGTCTGTGTCCTCAAATAACTTATCTTCTTCTGCTTTCATATTGGTGTATCCTGAGTCGGTTTGTTTATCTTGATGATTTCAAGTTTTCTAAATGACTTCCGCCGCTTTTACGACACACTAACTATTACAAAGGCTTGTCCGATGTAACCTATACAAATATCGATTCTAGTAAAACCTAAACATTCGGGCTTCTAGACATCTTTTAGCTTTTCACTATAACAAATAGCTTCAAACTTCATCAATGAGGTTAAGATAATACTTTGAATAAATATGATGAATTATCATCAAAACAAAAATTTTATTTCCAACAATTTCCCCTTTGATGATGCCAAAACTCTCCCTAAAAGAAAAGCTTAAAGATCAAAACAATGTAAAACTGAAAACTGGATTTCATTAGAATGAGCAAAATCGAATAGTTACATTTTGTCCAAATAATTGTGATTAAAGACTAAGCTTTTCTTAATCGAAATAAACGCTTCTCCTTGTCATACGCATTTATAGTCATTTTCTAGCTTGGAGTCTTCTTTTGAAAATGTCTTGTTGTAGTCAACTTGACTTCCTTCTTTCCATCTTCTCCATAGAAATAGCTTCGGTAAGTCTGATTCTTTCAAGTAGTATTTTTAAAATTCTACTACATCAGCTTTCATTTGTTCAGTCTTGTCTTTAATCTTCAGTTTATCCTCAATCCTCTGATTCTTCTTATATTGTGCCATTTTCTGCTTTGAGAATATATCAGATAAAAAGTAGTTCAAGGATTCTTCAAATGTCCTGTCTTTGTACTTGGCTTTGATAGGATTGTGATCGTTGATAAAATTCAACCATAGATCCTTTGTAAGAGTAGCTCTCTGTTCTCCAGGTTGACTGTATTTCACAATGAGCTGCTCGTCAGTTAGCTCCTTCCTTAAGAACTTAGGATATGATTTGTATCTTTCTAATTCTTCTTCAAGTCGCTTCATCTCTTTAAGTAACTTCAGCTTTTCTTCTTCAGCTTCCCCCTTTTTGGCATCATATAGCTGATCTACCAAAGCAAGTGTTGCCTGTTGGTCGGCTGATATACGTTGCTGAGAAGCAATTACTTCCTTAAGCTGAGTTTCTAACCCGTAGATGTGCTGATTCATATGCCAGTGAGCCTGAACATGTGTTTCCCTATCTACCACGGTTGAGTCTTCAAGTTTCTGCTTTAGTAATGTAATTTCAAGCGTAACTTGAACTGGATTTGTGGATCATCTTTAGTCTTGCATGAACTGAGACATATGTTCTAGTTCTATAATCAAGATATCCAGAAATATTTGATAGAAGGCCATTTTGTGCATCCTTGTGACTGAGCACAATCTTCATGTTTTCATGAACTTTGGCCAACTCATCCTTTGTTAGGATGTCAGAAGGATCATATGTCATTTCAGGTTGATCCTTGGGCTGAGTGATATCTTCAATAATCATTAGTTGTTGATTATCGCCCATCACCGCTTGTCGAGTGTCGCTTGTCTCGATTTCCAATCGCAACTCTTTTTTGT
The DNA here is from genome assembly GCA_026214975.1 of Gentiana macrophylla. Lineage (NCBI taxonomy): Eukaryota > Viridiplantae > Streptophyta > Magnoliopsida > Gentianales > Gentianaceae > Gentiana > Gentiana macrophylla. The sequence continues at coordinate 57,945 of JAOBSW010000322.1, read as the reverse complement.
CGACTTACGCTTTGCTTAGCTAGAGGTTGAGGTTGAATTTCTGAATGCAAAACTGTAGTCACAATAGCTTCTTTCCATGTATGATCACCTTCATCATCATCCTTTTTCCTTGAACTTTCTTTGGGAACAGATGATGATGTGGTGATTCTCTTCTTTGAGCTAGTTCAAGAAACCTTTTGCAACAGTTTTCAAGAAACTCTGATACAGGAAATAAAGTATATAAATCTCCGATTTCCAATTTCTCCAGGAGTAATTTTTCTTCAGTCTAGAGACTAGCATCACGAGAATCTTCTGGTTTAAGCTTCTTCTTCATTAGTCTGACAATTTTATCAGCTTAAAAAACTGGGGCTAATTGCTGAACTGATTGATGATGTAATTGAGAAGTATTATCAGCAAGAGTGTTTCTCCTTGTAACTTCGGCTTGTCGGGCTTGTTGTTGTTGTTCCCCCTCGCCAGGTGCCGCTTTACTTGAGGTTGCTTGGGTATAAACATCTTACAACTGGTCTTTCTTGTGCTGAGTCTGCCTTTCGCTTGATTCCTCCGTGTTCAGCTTCCTGCTGAGACACAATTTTCTAACCGGCTTCGGGTTGGGAAGTTGTTCCTGTTTTTGCTGTGATTTCTTTTGTAGCTGCATCTTGTCTTGCTTGCTTCCATTCCTTGAGTTTTTCCAGATAGAATTGAAAAATTCCACTGATCGTTTTCTTCAGTCGAAATCTACCAACAGTTGCACGACCTTCACTTTTAAGCTCTTTGTACACTTTGCCTAATTCAAGCAAATGTCGCTTTTTATCCGATTGACTACATAACTCGCCCAATTGAATTCTATTTCATCCCAAATTATGTTCATCAGATAAATATTCTCTTCGGATAGTGTACTGACTCCTTTGGATTTTACAATGACATGTTTGCTGAAATTCTGGCTTGAGTTTGTAAACATGAGTGTCAATTTGTACTGGTTCCTTAGAGAAAGTAAGTTGCTTTAGAAAAGCTTCTTTTTGCAAAGGTAGATTAGTCAAATCTATTGATGTCACAGATGAATCCGTGAAACCGAATAATTACTTCATAACTCTTTCATTGACAGCAATACGATCTCCATGAACTGTAGTGATCAGTGAGTTTCATACCAAATGCATATTCTCCCAAAATTGCAGAATTCCTTCCACATCACATGGTTCGTTGAATTTGATTTCTAGAAGATTTTTTAGACCAGATTGTTTCTGGATTTTATTACAAATCCAACTTACTAACAGAGTATTGTTGCACATTGCTTCATAGATATCGAGTGGAAATTCATCCAACTCTGTGATCAATCTTTCTTGTTTTGATTTGTCTGAAGTGGCCATATTTAGGTGTGAACACAAAACTTGATTTTTGAGAGGAAAGGATTGCGAAGAGTCTGATTCTGTTTTTAGGAAAGAGACGAAGAATTTGAAATTCGATTGAAAATAGTGTGAACGAGGGTTGAATAAATAGGTGGGATATATTGGCGGTTTGAGTAGTACAACTTGTCAAATTCCATGATGGTTTGGGTAACCAATGTATGCACTATTCTGACAGTCGTGGGGTGTACACGCAATATTCTGACAAAAAGAACTGTAGTAATTAAATGCGATATAACCGCTGTCGCTTTTATCTTGTCAACCTTTGACTTAAGTTGATCGATAGAAACCGAGATCAAGTCGCTTTTAGAAGTAACTTTCGCCACAAATTAGTCGATTTCAAGAAAGTCTGTCATTTCTAGTTGATCGCTTTGAAATTGTTGATGTCAATGACTAATCTGCTAAGTGAGCGCACCCAAAATATAACAGTAGATTAATCCCTTGACGAATTTTCTCGCTTAACCGATTTCAATCGACTTTTATTATCCCCAATTCGGTTCTTAGTTTGGCAAATCTGTCTTTGTCCAATGGCTTTGTAAAGATATCTCGCCAACCGATCTTCGTGAGGTACATAAAGTACTATGATATCCTTTTTCTCTCGCATGATCTCTTATGAAGTGGTGACGCACATCAATGTGCTTTGTCCTTGAGTGTAAAATTGGATTATCATGATTGCAATTGCACTTGTGTTATCACACATTATGGGAATCATTCCTTCTTCTATCCCATAGTCTCTTAATTGCTGGCTAATCCATAAAACATGAGCACAACAACTTCCAGCTGCTATGTATTCAGCTTCAGCTGTAGAAGTTGAGATTGAGTTTTGCTTTTTGCTAAACCATGTCACAAGTCTATTTCCTAGTAACTGACATGTTCCTGATGTGCTTTTCCTGTCCACTTTGCATCCAGCATAATCTAAGTCTGAATATGATATTAGTTTGAATTCTCCTTCTTTTGAATACCAAATTCCAACTCCATCTGTATCTTTCAGATATTTTAATGTTCTTCTCACAACTGTGAGATGGATTTCCTTTGGTTTTGACTGAAATCTTGCACATGCACCAACAGTAAATGATATATCTGGCCTAATTGCTGTAAGATAGAGTGAGCTTCCAATCATCCTTTCTGTAAAGTGCTTGATCAACATCTTTGCCTTCTTTGTCTTCATCTAATCTGATGTTGGTCCCCATTGGTGTAGAAATTCCAGTTGATTTTTCCATACCAAATTTTTTGATAAGTTCTCTTGTATACTTGGTTTGGTGAATGAAAATTCCATCATATAATTGTTTAACTTGTAATCCATGGAATTAATTCAATTCTACCATCATAGTCATTTGGAATTTGCTTTTCATCAAACTTGCAAATTTCTCACATAATTGTTCATCTTCCGATCAAAAAATGATGTCATCAACATAAATTTGGACAAGTAGAGTATTTTCACCATTTTTCATTCTGAACAATGTTTTGTCTATAGTCCTTTTGATGAATCCATTTTCTACTAGAAACGGAGATAGAGTTTCATACCAACCTCTTGGTGCTTGTTTTAGTCCATAAAGAGCTTTCCTTAATCTGAAAACTTTATCAGCTTGATCTTTGATTTCAAATCCAGGTGGTTGTTGAACATATACTTCTTCTTCAAGAATTCCATTCAAGAATGTGCTTTTAACATCCATCTGGTAAACTTTGAATTTCTTATGAGCTGTAAAGGCAAGAAATAGTCTGATTGCTTCTAATCTTGCAACTGGTGCGTAGGTTTCATCAAAGTCTATGCCTTCTGCTTGAGAGTATCCTTTAGCTATAAGTCTAGCTTTGTTTCTGATGATATTCCCATCTTCATCAAGTTTGTTTCTGAAAACCCATTTGGTTCCAATGATATTCACATGAGCTGGTCTTTCTACCAATTCCTATGCTTGATTTCTTTCAAACTAATTCAGTTCTTCTTGCATAGCTAATATCCAATATGGATCTTTCAAAGCTTCTTCTATTTCCTTAGGTTCAGATTGAGATAGAAAACATGCAATCATTGCATCTAGTTGATGTCTTGTCTGCACGCCAGTTTGAGTATCACCAATAACTTGTTCTTCAGGGTGATCTCTTATCCATTGATACGTGGGTGCTTGCATCAAAGGATCTATATTTTGCTCGACTAGTTCTTCAAGAGCTGGTTCTTGAATTTCTTCAATTGGATCAGAAACATGTAGTTCTGGTGTGGTTTGTTGAGTAGTTGGAAACTGAGACTGATTTGGATCTGAACATTCTGAAATTTGTCGTCATCCAATGTCAACAACAACTGATTCTTGTGAGACTGGTAACTGAGACTGAGAAACTGGTTCTGGTCTTTCTTCAGTTGTTTCACCAGGGAAGTTTGGTTCATCAAATACCACGTGTATTGATTCTTCATGCTTGAGTGTCCTTTTATTTAGTACTCTAAAAGCTTTGCTGACACTTGAGTATCCTAGAAAAATTCCTTCATCAGCTTTGGGTAGAAAAACATGAAGTTGATCCTTCCCATTGTTGTGTATGAAACATTTGCTTCCAAAAGCGTGAAAGTAGCAAACATTTGGTTTTCTTCCATTCCAAATTTTATAAGGGGTATTCTCATGCCTTATGTTCATGAGAGCTCTGTTTTGTGTGTAACAACCTGTGTTAACTGCTTCTGCCCAATATCTTTCATGTGGTTTTGCTTCACAGATCATAGTCCTTCCTGCTTCTTTGAGTGTTCTGTTTCTTCTTTCAGCTACACCATTCTGTTGAGGTGTTCCTGTGGTAGCAAGTTGGTGTAAAACACCATTTTCTTCACATTATTCAATAATCACACTGTTGAGGAATTCAGTTCCCTTATCTGATCTTATTTTTACAACTGATTTTGAAGTCTCTTGAGTAATTTTGTAAGTCTTTGCTTGGTTTCACTTTTCTTGGTTAAGAAGATTACCCAAGTGTACCTTGAAAAATCATCTACTACTACCAATGTAAACTTCTTTCCACTGATACTAATTGGTGTAATAGGTCCAAATAAATCCATGTGTAGTAGTTCCAGATGTTTGGTTGTTGAATGCTGAGACTTGGTCTTGAAACTTGATTTTGTTTGCTTTCCTTGTTGACAAGCATCACATAAGCTGTCCTTCTTATATGAGATTTCCGGTAGTCTAATGACTAACTGTTTCTTAACAAGTGTGTTGATGTCATCAAAGTTAAGATGACTCAGTTTCTTGTGCCATAGCCAACTGATTTCTAATTTGGTATGCACAAGCAAACAAGTTTCAGCAACGGCTGTTGTCCAGTTTACTACATACATATTCTCTTTTCTTCTTCCGGCTAAAACAACTTGATAAGCAGATTCACTGACGACAACACAGAATTCTTTGTCAAAAGTAACTTTGTATCCCATATCACAGAATTGACTGGTGCTGAGTAGATTGTAGTGTAATCCTTCTACATAAGATACTGAAGAGAGTTTGAGAATGTGTTAACACAAGAGTAAACTTCAACTTATCTTTTATTCATTGATAATGTGGAGTATATGTAGATACAATTGAGGAGTTTGAAAGGTCCTAGACAAGATAGTGACCTTTCATAGAAAAAGTAAAAGCTATAAACGAGGCTAGATGCTTTTTAGTCTCTTACATAATAAATGTCTATGACATAAAGTGAACTAGAGTAAAAGCTATGTCTATGAATAGAGTTTGACATATTAATTGTTTATATGTACTACAATTAATATGTCTCTTTATAAATAAATAAAGTGTACACAGAAAATCCGCACATGAGTTCAAGAGTTCAATTACCTCATTTGAACTTCAAGCAGACTTTTCAAAGATGTCGAATATTGCCACACCCTCAAATCTGGTCAGAGTATATGTTGATGATGCACCAAGTTTGCTACTTAGTCTCACGAACATGAGAGGTGGAATAGCTTTGGTGAGAATATCTCGCATTTTGGTCTCACCGAGGAACATACTTGAGCCGGATAATCTTGGCATCAATCTTTTCCTTTAGGAAGTGTCTCACAATGTCCACATGTTTTGTTTTGTCATGATGGACTGGATCCTCTGCCATGCATAGTCTTGAGTGATTATCACAAAGAGTGTGATAGATAGTTGTCAAGAGGTCATGAAGTTCGATAAGTACTCTTTTGAGCCAAAGAGCTTCACAAATGCCTAAGACAAGTGCCCTGAGTTCAAATTTTCAAGATCGCTTCTAGACACGATGAGGTTGTTTCTTGCTCCTCCAAGTAACAAGATTGCCCCATACATAGGAACAAAGAGCTCTGTGGTCGACCTTCTATCTATGTGGCAACAAATTGAATCAAAGATCGGTGTAGACCTTGATGGATCTATCGCCAGACTTGGTGAAGTGTAACCCTTGGCCAGAGTAGACTTCAAATACCTCAAGATTCTATTTATCGCATCCCAATGTTGCTCAAGAGGGCAATGCATGAACTGGACTAACCAGGCTGACACCATATGCAATATCAGGTCTGTATGGGAGAGGTAGATGAGTTTCCCTACAAGCCTTTGATATTGTTCTTTCCTGACAGCAGTGTCACCATGTAGCAGGGTATGACTGGGGTCTACAGGGGATATAGCAGGTTTGCACCCCAAAGATGCCGCTTCCTTCAAAGAGATCCAAAGACATATTTCCTTTGGGAGACAGAATGCCTTTGTCAAGCTTCTTGCTACTTCCATGCCAAGAAAATATTTGAGAAAACCCAAGTCTTTCACCTGAAACACCTTTGCCAGCAGAGTCTTCAAATGTTGGATCGCAGTAGAGTCATCTCCAGTGAGGATGATATCATCCACATAGACAATAATAATAGACCTCTTCTGGGTGGTTGTCTTGATGAACATAGTGTGATCAGAATTGCATTGGTGATATCCAGCAGCTTTGACCACACGCTTGTTAATTTTCCAAACCATGTCCTTGGTGATTGCTTCAGGCCATATAGAGATTTCCTCGCTTGCACACCTTGCCTTGAGTATGAGGATTGATAAAACCAGAGGTACATTCATATAAACCTCCTCAATGAGGTCCACATTTAGAAAAGCATTTTTATGTCCAATTGGTGAAGAGGCCACCAAGTTGGACATGCTAGAGAGATCGTAACCCTGACAGCGTGTTGAGTTTTGCCACTGGTGCAAAAGTTTCCTTATAGTCAATGCCATAAGTTTGAGTGAATCCCTGCTCTACCAATCGGCTTTGTACTTGTCAATAGAGCCATCATCATTGTACTTTATAGTGAATAACCATCTGCAGAATCGATCGCCTTCTTGCCCTGTGGGAGAGGTGTCAAATCCCAAGTATGATTATCCGTAAGTCTTTATCATCTCTGCTTTTAACAAAGACCTTCCATTTATCATTTTGAAGGGCTCTGAATATTTTTAGGAATAGAGTGAGAGTCCAGCCTGTGAAAACATGGCAAAAGCGCAGAGATAACTTATCATAAGATAAATAAGAATGAATAGAGTGATCGCTGCATGATCTCTTTCCCTTCCTAAGAGCAATAGGCCTATCATCAATGTCGGCAGTCTGCCGAGGATCAGAGATTGCCGAGTGTCGATGAGGCTCGGGATCAACAGGCTCTGGGTCGATGAGACTCTTGTTCGAGAGGTTGCCGAGGAGTATTAGGTCAGTAGAGAGTCGATGAGGTCATCAAGTTCATCTGTTGAGGATCGATGAGTTCTTGAGGTTAAGAGTTTGCCGAGGGAAGGGGTTTAGGTCAATTTCAATCAGTTTCCATCGTTGAATGGCTCAAGAGGGTTTATCTTGTAATAAGGGTCCCTTTCAAAGAATTTTACATCCATAGAATTGTAAAATTTATTTTCAATAGGGGAATAACACTTGTAACCTTTTCTGTCCTTTGCATAACCTAGGAAAATGCACTTGTGAGCTTTAGGATCAAGTTTACTGTGTTGAGCATGGATATACACAAACACAGTACAACCAAAGATCTTTGGAGGCAACTGGGAAACAAGATGATGGCAGGAGTGTGTGGTCAGTAGGGTTTGGAGTGGAGTTTTGAAACATAACACTCTGCTGGGAAGTCTGTTGAGTAAATAAGTTGCAGTCAGTATAGCTTCACCCCACATATATTTAGGAACATGTGTGGTGAACATGATTGATCTGGCCATTTCCAAAGAGGTGCTGTTCTTTCTCTCAAAGAACCCCATTCTCACGAGGTGTTTCCACACAACTACTGATATGAACAATTCCTCTATCTGTCAAGAAGGTACTGAGATTAGACTCATAGTATTCTAGAGCATTATCGCCTTTAAGATCTTGACCTTAGTATCAAATTGAGTGGAGACCATATGATAAAATTCTTGAAAGATAGGTCCAACTTCAGATTTGTCTTTCATTAGAAAAACCCAAGTGTTCCTGGTATGATCATCAATAAAGGTGACAAACCACATTTTCCCTGTTATACTTTTCACCCTAGAGGTCCCCACACATCACTGTGTATTAAGGTGAAGGGTGAGGAATGCAAATGAGGTAACTTAGCATACACAGATTTTGTAAGTTTAGCAAATTGACAAATATCACATTGAAGGTCATTCAGATTACATCCTTTAAACAATTCAGAGTTAAAGATTTTAAGTAACCAAAACTTGGATGTCCTAATCTATAATGCCATAACATGATATTGTCTAAAGTCTGGGAGCAAAGTCTTTGCGGTCGGTCTTCGGGCTTTCTGTCTTGCCTTCAGGGTTGACCGAAACAAATCCAGCGCAAGGTTTAGCCTTCCCAATCACTTCCTCGTGAAGTAGGATCCTGGAATGTGCACCGATTTTCCTTAAAAACAACAAATCCAATTCAAATCTTTAGTGAGTCTAATTGACAGAGATATAAGATTGCAGTCTAAGTTTGGAACAAATAGGACATCCTGTAGGCATATCTTATTAGTGAGTTTAACATTTCCAACACCTTTTGCACGAGAGATAGATCCATCGGCCAGCTTTTAATGTTATGAATTTGGTGACAAGGCATATAGTTGGTTATAAGGTTTTTATTACAGTCATATGGGAGGATGCCCCGAATCAACAATCCATGTTTCATTGCTAAGGGAAGAGTAGAATTTACCTGTATGAGTATGAGTAGGAACATCAAGAGTGTGACTACCTTCCTTTGTTGATTCAGAAGGCTTTGAATGCAAGAAATCTATGCGCATTCATCCGGTTGTCATTCTCCTCCTCACCGATGTGTCTCGCCTTGACTTTTCCTGATAAGTTTTGAGGTTTTTGAGGAGTTAGGCTTGCCATGGAGCTTCCAAAGAGCTTGTCCTTGGTGTGATTTGTGCGCTTGCAAAGTGATCACGCAGCAGTTTTCCGCTTTTCTCATTGAGGGCTTCTTGTATGTCTCAAAGAATCTCAAAGATCCTTCCCGATACGGCAGGCAGGCGGCACCTTCATGAGAGTTGTCGTGTAGTGGATTTCGAAGCATGACTTTTCTCCTACTTTCTTCATGTTTGACCTCAAAGAAACATGGATTTGAGATTTGGAAGGGGTTTGGTGGCAAGAATTCTTCCTCTAACATCATCAAGAGTAGGATTCAGATCCAAATGAGGAACCCGAATACTCTCTTCTTTTCTATGATGTCTTTATAAAGAGCAAAGATCCTTGACATCATTCCATGAGTGAGTTTCTAACATATCTAAGTGTTGCCAAGCCTTAGATAGTTGATTGAAATATTGAGTTACTGAGACATATCCCCTTGCCTCGCAAGTTTGAATCTGAGCTTCTAGTTCATATACCTCGGATGTATTATCCTTCTTGGAGTAAAGATCTCCGGCATTATCCTGCATTTCTTTGGCGAAGATCATACATCATAAAGTTTTCACTTATCTCTTTTGTCATTGACCTCGTGAGGATGGTCATGAGTTGATTATTTGTTGTGTCCCATGCTTCAAAACCGGGTCGGTTTGGTGAGTGCGGTTTTGTTCCGCATAAGTATCCCATCTTACTTTGTCCGTAAATGTACATTTTCATAGACCTTGACCATAACAGATAGTTGTTACCATCAAGTCTATGGTTTGTATAAGAAGAGGAGTTGTCAAGACTCCCGGTCACCGAGGTCACTTGAGAGTCTCTTGAGGTTGAAGTAATGTCGGATGTGGAAGACATTCTTCAGAAATATGAGTTTTGCAAATGGAAAAGTTAGAACACAAATGGCTCTGATACCATGAAGAGAGTTTGAGAATGTGTTAACACAAGAGTAAACTTCAACTTATCTTTTATTCATTGATAATGTGGAGTATATGTAGATACAATTGAGGAGTTTGAAAGGTCCTAGACAAGATAGTGACCTTTCATAGAAAAAAAAAGTAAAAGCTATAAACGAGGCTAGATGCTTTTAGTCTCTTACATAATAAATGTCTATGACATAAAGTGAACTAGAGTAAAAGCTATGTCTATGAATAGAGTTTGACATATTAATTGTTTATATGTACTACAATTAATATGTCTCTTTATAAATAAATAAAGTGTACACACACGAAAATCCGGCACATGAGTTCAAGAGGTTCAAGACCTGTTTGAACTTCAAAGAGACTTATCAAGATCTTGAATATTGCCACAGATACATTCTTGATTGTAAGTCCCTTCCTGATTAAGGTGCCATAACCTTTGGTGTATCCAGGTTTGTCTTTACTTCCAAAATTAACCTTTGGTCCGTCTTTTGCAATAAAATTATCGAGACAGTATTTACTCTTTGTCATGTGCCTAGAGCAACCACCGTTAAAGTACCATATATCCCGCAATAAAAATTAAATAATTTTAGGTATCCAACTCGGTTTGGGTCAATGGGGTCGCTTGTCAAGACAACTCTGGGATATATCCTTTAGGTATTCTTCGGTATTGTTGCAGTTGTTTTCATATATATAAGCCACACTCCTATAGGGTCAATGTTTGGACTGTGTCTTATTTATATGATCTCTCAGATCTTTTGACTGAAATTTATTTCCATCATGCTTTCTATTAAAACTTGAATAATAACCATCATTCCTTTTGTACTGAGGTCTGGACTGACCTTGGTACAGGGGCTTTTGCTGAGAGCTGAGATTAGCTCTCTGCTGAGTTTTGTACTAAAACTTGTGATTAGTTTTCTGTCTGGAATGATTGCTATTATCCATTTTATTAGTAGATGCAGTAAAATTCCAATCATCATCAGTGGGGTATAGTCTTCCTTTCCCCCTGAATGTGTGAATCTTTGAATGATTAACATTCTTGGATTTACTTTGATTGAAACTTTTCTGGTTCTTGACTTGATTGGTTTTTGTGGACCTGGTAGTTGATTTCCAAGTTCGGTTTTCTTGAGATACAGCTGATCTACCATTTGGTTTACCCTTTTTGGTAGATCCAGTTGTTTTCTTGGAAAACTGATTTATCCTATATGATACTGGCTTTACTGGTTCATCAATTTTCTCAGTTTGTGGTAGTTGTTCAGCTACAAACTTAATACCAGTTTTGGTACTAGGTTCAGCAGCTTTACTGGTTCTATTCTTGGATGATTGCTGTTTATCAAATCCTAAACCTGTCTTGACTCCATACGGTTTTCCTGATTTGAATCCAGTAACTGAACTTGATTGGGCAAATGATTCGATTCACTGCTGGCGATGTAGTGGGTCGACATCTTGAATCTTTTCTTTATCAGTTTTAGTCATTTTCAACATTTTTAGTTCAGACTTCAATTTTTCAACTTCAAGAATTAGATTCTCTTTCTCAGCTTTAATTGATTCATAACCAGCTTGAATAGTCACTAGCTGAATAATCAATTCGTCAAGAGTTTCTTCTAATTCTAGATTTTTTGGATTGGAGTCAGCAGTCGAAGAACATGCATTTTGCATGGAAATTTGAGGTGAAGAATATTTTGAATTGGATTCACATACCTCATTTGGGTGTTCCATGTGTGCCATTAAAGCTGTGTCATCTGATAGTCTTTTAGTACCAGCTTCATAATCTGACTCATCTCCAGCAAGGAGTGCTCTTCTACCAATTCTTCTTGTAGGAGTCTTCGTGGTCAGTTCTGGAAACTCAGCTTTATAATGTCCAGGTTTCTTGTAGTTGAAACAGAGATATTCATCATATTTTCTTTTCTCAGGAGTCCTCTTGATGAACTTCTGAGTGTCTGGGTGTCCATTCTTCAAATTTTGTTCATCATTAGAGCCATCTGTTCTTCCATCTCATCCAATTCATGAAGATTGCTTGATGAGTTTTCTTGATTGTCATTTGATGCTGCTGCAAGTGATGTGGTCTTTGGTTCTTCCAGAGCTTTGATTAGTACAGATGTACTTGTAAGATCTTCACTGAATTCATAAGCTTTCAAATCTGAGAAGATTTTGAATGAATCCTCTATGTCAAGTCTTCTAGATTCTTCTATAGCAGTGACCTTCATTTTCCAGCACATTGGTAATGCATTCAAGATTCTTGTATTGATTACTTTCTTTGAGTATTAAATCTTGTGTAGATTTAATTCATCCATGATAGCACTGAATCTTGTTTCCATTTGGTCAATGGTCTCTCATGATTTCATCTTGAAATTCTCAAACTTTTGTTTTGCAACAGAAATTTTGTTTTCCTTGATTGAATCTGTTCCTTCACAAACAAGTTGTAGTTTGTCCAACATTTCCTTGGAAATTGTGAATTCTTTCACCTTTAAGTACATTTTGCTGTCAAGAGTTCTGAGGATAAAATCCATAGCAACATTGTGGAGATTGTTTCGCTTGCGATCATCACTAGTCCATTCGGATTTGGGCTTTGCAACTCGAACTTGCTCTCCACCAACAGTTTGCATGTGAGTGATCTAAATTGGTCCATCAGTGAGTACATCCATCATTTCATCATGAGTAGCTGCTAGAAAAGCCTGCATTCGACGTTTATATTCATCAAATCTGTCCATATTGCACATAAGCATCTGTCTCGCATATTGATTGTTATCCATTGTGAGTGAGTGAAGACTGATAGTAAATTTGCTGGAACTGAGCTTTCAAATCAGATCAACTAGAGGAGATATAGAGCAAATGATATCTTGTCAAAGAAACACTGCTCTGATACCAATTGTTGGTCTCTTGGAAAGGCTAACACAAGTTTAGAGGGGGGGGGGGGTGAATAAACTTGTCACCAAAAACTTTCCTAAACTGAATTTAAACAAATTAAGGTTCAGTTAAAACTTGTGTGGAGTTAAGCTGACTGAGCTGAGATTAACTCAAACTGATTTAAGCAAAAGCTGAGTCAACCGGCAGCGGATATATTTCTAGCCTTTTTCTTGATCTTGTTATTCTTTTATGAAAGCTGAGTGTGGTAAACTGATTTCTGATGAATGTCAGTTTGTAAACTGTGAAGTGTATAACAATTAATTATCAAAATGTTGTAAGTAAATGCTGAGTAAATAAATAAATGCATAAAGTAAATAAGGTGAATATTATAGAGGTTCCAGGTGGTGTAATCTTTTACGACCTCTCTTCCCCTGTGGTGCGGAGGAAAATTCCACTAGAACTTCTTGAGGTGAACTGTTACAAAAAGTTTTAAACAATAGTCCTTGGCTAATCCCTAGCTTCACTATCTAAACAGTTGTAGAACAGGTAGAATTGCTGCTCTTCATTTGCTTGAACACTGGTCCTTGGAGTGTTGAATTGCCTCTTCACCAGCTACCACCACAAACACAGTCTGCCCGACTACTTGCAACAACTGTCCTTGACAAAACCTTCCCGGTTTGCTTCACAGTCTAAACCTTTGATATAGAATCAAAGTTGGTTGAGAATCAATGAATTGATTCTTGTTTGTGGTTCTCCAAAAGTGTATGATTCTTGATAAATTCTTTGTAGCTTGAACATTTGAAGAAATTCTAGATATGATCTTGTTATAGCGCAGAGATGATAGCAATTTGAATAAAAAGACTAAGGCACAAATATGCTTGTAAATCTGTTAAATCTTTGTATATAACCCTTGGTGCAAAGTCCTCTATTTATAGTGTGAGGTCCAACGTTCATTTGGCTTGAATTCGAATTGTATCAACGTCTATCTTGTAACGGATATATTTTCTCGACCGTTCATTGTGTCGCGAAACTCATCCAATAAAATTGCTTCCTTTATAACATTCGACCGTACTATCGCTTTTTCGATGACCCGACATATAAAATCGAGTTTCCTTATCGCTTTTATCTTGATATTATCACTTGTCGCTTTCTTGGTGACTTGGAGCGTTAATCGAGATTCATGACTCGCTTTTCATCGATTATAATTGACTTAATCGAGTACACCATGACTCATTGTCTTCTAAGAATTCATTGTCCTTTTGATTCTAAGGTCTTCATACAAGATCCATAAAGTCGATTCAGTCACCACAATCTTGCCCGAAGTCTAACTTTACGATCTCTCGACATAGTCTTCATAATCGAGTTTGAACCTCGCTTCTTCAATCTTCGATGGCGAGTCTCAGACCCTCGCTTCTTCATCTTCCAGATAAGCCAACCGAGTCTGTGTCCTCAAATGAACTTATCTTCTTCGATTTTCATATTGGTGTATCCTCGAGTCGGTTTGTTTATCTTGATGATTTCCGAGCTTTCTAAATGACTTCCGCCGGTTTTACGACACACTAACTATTACAAAGGCTTGTATGATGTAACCTATACAAATATCGAGACTCTAGTAAAACCTAAACATCCGATTCTAGACATCTTTTAGCTTTTCACTATAACAGCTAGCTTCAGCACTTCATCAATGAGGTTAAGATAATACTTTGAATAAATAAGATGAATTATCATCAAAACATAAATTTTATTTCCAACAGATATTACATCTAATAAGTGGTATCGGAGCCTTTGATCTAACGATCAAAGTATATGAATTTTAGATCTTGGAGTGAAAAAACATGTTTTAGGTGTTTTTATTTCGTCTTTTTTTGTTGGTAAAATTCGAAATTTCATCATGTTGTATGCTTGTGAATGTTGTGGTTGAAGAGATGGATTGGAGTTGGTATTGTTTACCCGTAGATCTATTTTGTAGCTCCATTGTTTAGTAACAATTGAGCATAAGATTTGTATCTTTAATTATGCAATTTTCGAAATATGTAAAAGTAGCATCTTTTATTGTAATTTTGATGTTCCGGGCTCGAAAAGATGAAGAGCTAAAAATTGAAGATCGAGGCGAAACCCAAGGTATGAATGAGGAGAAACGGTTAAAACCTGTTTTTTTTTATAATAAAAACTGATACAGGACTTTCTGCGACGCTGAAAAGCGTCGCTATAAGTATGTTTTTCAATAAACATAGCATGCGGCTAGGGTTTTTTATGCGGCTGCATGCAATTTTTTTTTCTGCTTTAATAAACAGCCTTTCGGCTGCAATTATAAAAAAATAAAAAAAAAATTTGGTAAATAATCTGGACACAGCAGTGTCATGTTAATAAAAATAAATAAAAAATATAAAAAAAAATTTAAAAGGGTTTTTGATAATTATAATAATATTTGTTTTATTTAATTAAAAAAAAAAACCTTTCTCCTCTCGGTGTTAAGTGGTTCATGATCCGGCGTTCGAGTTCAAGATTCAAGATCAAGACTCAAGACATAGTATAAGTTTTACTTTTCCTTAGAAAATAGTTAGTCGGGGTACCAACGGTCCATCTCGGTGTTTACTTTTCGGTATAATTTTGTGTTTGATCAAGATTACGTGCTTAAAACCGAAAATAGCCATGATTTGCATCTTCATGATTCCACTCCAATGCATACACGTAGCTTTTTAATTTGGAATTAAAGTAGACGTGTATAACTCGAATAATTAGTATGAATGCTTTTAATTTAATATGTGGTACTTAAATAATAAGTAGCTAATTATAAAACCCGAGGACCCAGGTTTTGTCAATCGTTACGATTTTAGTGATGGATTCTCGGTGAATCCCACTTAGATAAATCGTTGAGTTTTCGGTGAACCCACCTTAAACAGAAACGAGATTACGCATTGGGTGACAATTTAGAAATCGGAGAATCTTAGTACATGGGTTCGAAATGGTCTAACCATGGTTGGGCGAGTTCAACCGAAGCTTACGCTCAATCGACTTCCTCCACGTGTGATGTACGTTACTGCCAGATTCGACAAGACATAGCATAGCCGATAAGCCCTCGGGCTAAACGGGGCTTCTCTTGCCGGATTGGCCTGAACTGTCACATATATTCCAACGAATAAGACGGAGTAGGCTTGCCTACCTAACCGACCCTGTTCGGAGTACTTTAATTTATTGTTTCTTGTTGTCAAGGCCGAAACCGTAATTAGTAAACCCACCACTTTTTCAAATTATTGAGTGGGAGCGGGGAAGGAGACAGCCAACCCCACAGCCTCTACTATAGATGCAATCACGTGAGAGAAGGGTGACGCCACGTGCCGCTTTGATTCCACCCCTTTAAGGATGGTGTTCACCCCTATCAAAATTCAAGGCTTGGTCTCCGAAAGGATAGGATTTCGGGTACTCGTTGGGTCACTATCCGGCCCTAAAGGCGGCATACTTGGGGCATACTTTGAGGTCTGATATATTAGGTCACACTCTTTATGGATATTTTCGAAATATCTAGGCTAGAAAAAGGAAGGTAATCAATGATTAAGAGTCGGGATGTCTGATTCCCATGAGATGTTCGATTCTGGAAGCTTAATCCTTGAGAGAGATTGTCTCAGTTTAATCGTCATTGTGCTAATACCGACCCTAAAGGCGGCGGTACGATGCGAGGTTAAATCCTTGGAATGGTAGGATAGACTTTATATAGTTTATTATTCCTAAAATACAAATTATAGTAGTGTATATTTGATTAAATTTCTGTCATTTTATTTACAGCAACATGTCTTCATAAATTCAAACTTTACTGAATGATAAGCTAAATAGAGACAATTTTACTAAGTGGAAATGTAACGTAAACGCGCTGCTCGTATTTGAGAATGCGCAATTTGTTTTGACTGAGGAGTGCCCTGTTCTTCCCACTCAAAATCCGCCTAAACGCATTTGCGATCAACATAAAAAATGGACAGAGGCGAATAATAAGGCAAGAGGCATCTTCTTAGCCTCTGTGTCGGATGTCATTCGCAACAAGATTGAGGGTTTTAATACTGCACGAGAAATCATGCAGCATTTGACCACCATGTTTGGCAAACCGTCTGATCAAGCAAGACACGAGGCCGTGAGGAAGGCTGTCAATGCCAAGATGAGGCGGGGTCAGTCGGTTACTAGTCATGTGATGAACATGATTAGTTACTTTACTGATGCAGCAACTCATGGTACGACTATAGACGATGCTACCCAAGTGTCAGTGATTCTCGAATCTCTGACATCTGATTTTCTAATGTTCCGGACCAGCTACGTCATGTCTAAGGCTCACATTTCCATGACGGAGTTGATCAACGAACTTCACGTCTACGAGGGTCTTTCTACGAAAGATAAATCCCAAGAGCAGGAAAAGAAGGCTGAGGCCAATATGGTCGTAGCCAAGGCATCTAAGTCTAACTAGCAGGGTAAGCCAAAGAATAAGAAATAAACTGCGCCGGCGCCTAAACCTATGAAGAGGAAGGCTAAGCCAAATACACCATCCAAGCCCAAGGGCAAGTGTCATTACTGCAATGAGATAGGGCAATGGCGTCGTCACTACCCCGTATATCTCAAAGATGTAAAGGATGGGAAGGTAAAGGCTAGCAATGGGAAAGATAAGAAAGGTAATCCTGAATTACTTGTCTTGGAATCTTTCAATGTAGCTAAAGATGTATCAATTTGATATCTTTGGATAATCTGAGCTACTAACCATGTATGTTCTTCTTTGCAGATCCATAGTTCGTTTCAGGAGCTAGAGGAATGAGCTCAAGTTATGAGAGTCAGCACCGGGGCATTAGTTTCAGCGAAAGCGGTGGGAGCTGTTGAGTTATATTTGGAAATAAAACTTTGAAGTTAGACAATGTTTATTTTATTCCGAACTTTAGGAGAAATTTTTAATTTCGTATTCTGCTTTGAAAGACCAGTTGTTCTCTGTTTCTTTTATGTATGATGAGTTTACTATTTCAAAGAATGGTTTTACTTTGTGTACTACTGTATTAGAAAACAGATTATTTTTCCTTAAACCAACGCACTTTCCCCTGCTAAATACTGTAATGTTTAAAGTAGCGCATAAAAAATATGCTAAAAGGCAGAAAATTTCTCATAAAGAAGATAGTACATATCTTTGGCACCTTAGGCTAGGTCGTATTTCCTTGGAAAGACTCAAACAACTGGCTAAGGGTAATAACTTAAAAGAGTTATCTGTTGACTCATTGCCGGACTGCGAATCTTGCCTGGAGGGAAAAATGACTAAGCGTCCCTTCTCGTCAAAAGGGAATAGGGCCAAAGAACCTCTAGAGTTAGTACATTCAGACCTTTGTGGTCTGATGAATGTGCAATATAGAGGCGGATTCGAGTATTTTGTTACTTTCATCGACGACTACTCGATATTCGGATATGTTTATCTGCTGCGTCGAAAATCCTAGACTTTTGGCAAGTTTAAGGAATTTCAAGCAGAAGCCGAAAGGTAGTTAGGTAAGTCTTTCAAATGCCTTCACTCTGATCGTGGAGGAGAGTACTTAGATACTAAGTTCACTGACTACCTACTTGAACATGGGATCTGTTCCCAACGTTCTATGCCTAGGACACCTCAGCAAAATGGAGTTGCTGAAATGAAAAATAGAACATCTATTGACATGGTCAGATCAATGATGAGCTACGCCTCACTACCGATATCTTTCTAGGGATATGCTCTAGAAGTAGCAGACTGCATATTGAATGCAGTACCGTCAAAGTCTATCACTACGACACCCTCGGAGCTGTGGAAGGGACATCGTGAAAGCATACGTCACTTTCGCATTTGGGGTTGTTCTGCACATATGCTGAATGACTTGACATCGAAGCTACAAACACGTACAAAACTATGTATGTTTTTAGGCTACTCTAGAGGAACACGTGGAGGTCTATTTAATGATCCGGAAGATAACAAGGTGATAGTTTCGACTAATGCCACGTTTTTAAAGGATCAGTGTATGACAGACCTCAAGCCTCAAAGTAAAGTCGTACTTGAGGAGTTACTTTCTGACGAGGTCAGACCACAAGTGCCACCTAGTGTCACTGTAGACAACACTACGAATGCAACAGTCACCCCTAATCCGAATCCACCCAGATGTACTGAGAGAGTGGTTCGGCCACCAAATCGGTGTGGACAATCAGAGGCGAGCGTAGCCGTCTCTAATGGTGTGGAAGATGATCCAGTGTCCTTTCGCAAGGCCAAGGATGATCGTGACAAGGATCTATGGGTTGACGCGATGAATCAAGAGATATAGTCCATGTACTCTAACTCAGTCTGGATCATGTAGATTGCCCCGAAGGGGTAAAACCCATAGGTAGCAAGTGGCTCTACAAGAGGAAGTGAGGAGTTGATGGTAAGGTCCAAACCTTTAAAACACGGCTTGTAGCTAAGGGCTACACACAGAGAGAGGGTATAGACTACGAAGAGACCTTCTCCCCTGTGGCCATGCTTAAATCCATCCGGATCCTTCTTTCTATTGCTGAATGCCTAGATTATGAAATCTGGCAAATGGATGTCAAGACAGCGTTTCTTAACGGCTTTCTCGACGACGAAATCTATATGCAGCAACCAGAAGGATACATCAAAGAAGGCCAAGAGCACAAAGTGTACAAGTTGCTGAGATCCATTTATGGGTTGAAGCAAGCATCTCGGTCTTGGAATCATAGATTTGATGAAACCATTAAGTTATATGATTTCGAACAAAATCCAGATGAACCTTGTGTATACAAGAAAGTCATTAAGGATAAGGTTGCATTTCTAGTGTTGTATATAGATGACATTCTCCTAATTGGAAACGATAAAGGGATGTTGTCGGACGTTAAAATTTGGTTGGCCAGCCAATTCCAAATGAAAGATTTGGGAGAGGCGAATTATGTTCTTGGGATCCAATTAATACTGGATCGTAAGAACAAGATGTTAGCTCTTTCACAAGCCACATACATTGATAAGGTGATGGCTAAATATAGCATGACAGACGCAAAGAAGAGTTACCTACCAACTCGTCACGGCATCCATCTCTCTAAGACTCAGAGTCCTCAGACTCCTGGGGAAACAGAGGCTATGGAAAGAGTGCCTTATGCTTCGGCTGTAGATAGTCTAATGTATGCTATGTTGTGCACTAGACCTGACATCTGTTATGGCGTTGGACTCGTCAGTCGTTATCAGTCGAATCCAGGCAATGAGCATTGGTTTGCAGTAAAGAACCTCTTAAAGTACTTGAAGAGGACTAGGAATTATATCTTTGGTATATTCGGGTGCAAACCTGGATGTACAAGGTACACACGACTCGACTTCGGTCGATCGAGATGATTTCAAATCTACCTCAGGCTCAGTGTTTACCATTGGTGGTGGTGCAGTCATTTGGAGAAGCGTTAAGCAATCCAGCACGGTTGATTCTACTATGGAAGCTGAATACATAGCGGCCTCTGAGGCAGCTAAGGAAGTAGTTTTGCTCAAAAAGTTCCTGACAACAATGGGACAGTATCAAATTTGAAGGAACCCTGTAGTCACCGCAAGTCGAAGCATTTTTAGCTAAAGTACCATTTAATCAGAGAGATAGTCCAAAGAGGTGACATTTCCGTCATGAAAATCGCCTCTGCTGACAACCCTGCTGATCCATTCACCAAGACATTACCGTTAGAAGTCTTCAACCGGCACTTGGAAACTATTGGTATTAGGGACATGAGTTATTTGCTTTAGAGCAAGTGGGAGTTGTATTGCTGTAATATAAAAATAGGGTGTGCTATAAAACAATTAATTCACTTGCCTTTCGTGCAAGTGGGAGATTGTTAGGTTTTATGCCCGTAAGACAATTTGTAATTGTTTTATTTAAATAAATGACAGAATTTATTTCATCTTATTTATTCGCATTTATTGTCAATATTAATACACTAAAGAAAACCCTAAGTATATTGATTATGTAATCACATAACTCAGTGTATGGCTATACACACGAGGATTGAGTTTGTGAAATATACTTAAAATTAACTTAGTCCGTAGCATTTATTAATCTGAGTACAGGTCTCTAGATTAATTTGCTAATAATGCGCCCATAACACTTTAGGTGTGACAGTCTTATCCGGACTGTCGGTAATAGGGTACCTAATGGGGCATTTATATATGATGATAATCATATAGGGCTAGACCAATTTGATTTGAGTTCTCGATATAATTCCGTGAATCGAAGCCTTATCGAATCACAAGATGATCATATATGGATTAATCTCAATCTGAGGTGATCACTGCACAACCGCTTAGACCAGGGTAGAGTTTGATGTGTTAGTAATGATCACTTCAGCAGATGTGTCCAAACACTTCTCGTTGGCTCTATTCTAGGGATGAGTGAGTAGTCTGTGTTATCATAGATATGGAATCCATTCCTTCCCTCGGGAAGTAGACAGACAATTCCCTTATTTGTTAACCCTAGAAACTGATCGATCGGTGAGTTCATATCATATTGGTTAAGAACTAATTGATCACTAGGGGGTTAATGGTAAATAAGGATATTATGTTTCGAGAAGGGTTTACGGAAATATCCCGAATTGAAATGAACAGTCTATGGAGGATTTATCCGTATGTAATGATTATATTAGTGGACGCTTTCGACTCATAAATTGAGTGTAAGTTATCTATATTCGATAGAGTTCAGTTTCGGGTTTATGGTGGTGTAATCCCGGAATTAATAGGTTGGATATAATTATTCTGTCTGATGAATAATTTTATTTTAGCTACTGAATATAGGTCCATGGTCCCCGACGTGGCTCCCAAAATAGCATAATTAGTTTTCTCGTCGTTTCACCTCAATTACAATTAAATAGTGGATTGGGCTATTTAATTTGATATGTGGATTAATTGTTTAGTTGGACTAGATAATTAAATACTTGAAAATACATTTTTCGAGGAATCAGCCCAAGGTGTGGAAAAATGCGCATGGACCTTATTTAATTTAGGTTGGGGCGCATGTTTCATTAATTATTTGTCAAGGAATTAGTTTTCTTGGATAATTATTTAATGTGTGATTTATCTTTTATTTGTTAATTGATAATTCATGGAATATTAGATAATAATATGATTTATCCTAATTTGTTTGGGATAATCATTTTATTTATCTTTTATTTGGAATAAGGATTAATCTAATAATTATCTCTTAATTATTAAATCCTTGGAGGACAAGGATTACTCTCCTATATAAAGAGAGTTCTCACAAGCCTTTTGACATACATAAAACACGCCATTCTTAAGTGTATTATAGCTTGGAATTTTTTGCTATAATACTTGGGTTCGAGTTTAGAAAACTTCGGGTTTTCTAGGTAGCATATCAAGGAGGTCCGGCGGCGGGAAACACCATCCACCTGGTGTTGCTGGGAGACACACGTTGGAAGGCCGTGGCTTCTCAACTTGCGTGAATACTACTTTTGATCTTGGAGTTAAGAACCATAAAAAGGTAAAATCCAAACCCCCTTGTAGTTTGATCTTTAATTTATGTTCTTTGTTTCGCTTAGATGTAGATCTGATGCATTCCGCTGCGTAATCGGGTCAATCTTTGATTGATCCGATGATATTACAGAAGTCACTACACCAGCCAAGTCACTTCACCGAAATATATATTGGAGTAAACGGCAAACTAAGGTTTTAACTAAATCAGCTTTATACACGTGGAAAATCAAGGGAGTTATGGAGGATTATTCAGTGGAAGATTACACACGTGTAGATCAATTTATAATCGTGGAGGTAACTATATTATTTTTGAATTACAAACACCTCGATTCCTGAGAATTATCATTACTTACCTCAATCAACTCCCCCACTACACTCAAATACCATGATTTACATACATAAAATCATGTCATTACGTCACAAAATCCTTCCATATTCAACCACGTTCGCAATACCTCAAATCATCCTATATAAACCACACTTAGAGATTTTTCAGAAATCTTTACGCCCTCTTGCAATCATAAACCCTACTTTCTCTTAAAAATCGAAGCTTTGCATTCTAAAATACTCCAAAACAATGGCATCATCTTCCCAAATCTCTCCATCAAAAAAATACTATGAAAAATCGATCATCACCGGATCATTTTCAGACCTGACCACTATCTCCCATTCTATGAAAGCGATGCACAGGCTCAAAGATTAGTGGATGGATGTATGAATCTAGGGTTGATGACATTTCTAAACCCCCCGATCAAAGGTATATGCTATGAAACCTTGATTGCTTTATGGAAGAATGTGAAGTTTGTACCCAACAAGAAGTAAAACGACCAGACTGTATTGTAAGCAAAATGCTTGGCAAAGAAGTGGTTGTCACTCCTGGACTCCTCAACAGATTCTTGAATCTATCCAACACTAGTCCCGTCGATGTGACGAAGATGTAGATCGGCATCAATGCATTCGGGACCGAAATCGCCACGAACCCTAGCAGGCACAGCAAGAAGTACAACCTCCCACGATCAACACTCAAAAGTCCCTTTACTGAGTTTGCACCAGTAATCACTAGAAACATTGAAGGAAGAAAGGGATCAATGGAAAACTTGACCGAACTTAGAATCAAGATAATAGCTATCATTTATCAAGGTATCCCTTTCAACTGGGCACAATTTATCTTCAACAGATTAAAGGCTCAAATTCAAAAGGAAATGGATCTTGCAATTATGGCACCTAGCAAGAACTTGCAGAAGAAAGGTGAATTTTTGGGAAAGGAAATCGTATGGGTTTCCCCTGCAACATCTCTTCAATCAAATGAAAGTGAAACCCATATTTGAGCACCCATGGCATAAGACCAAGGTAATGTATACATATGTGAAGGCTTCCCAGAAACCACATCCATCAATGGGACGCAAAAGGAAAGAGCCTGAAAGCAGCAGATCTGGAGTTGGAAGGCGAATCAGATCCCAAAAATCCCAAGACCAGCAAGGCCAACAAGGAGGCATATCCAGCAACAAGGATACCCCTCTTGTAATCAGTGCTGATACACCCACTTAAGAAGAGAAACAAGATGAAGTCACCTATTTGGAAGAAGGTGAAGAAGGATACCATCGTACATCATCTGATGACACAGAAGAGGAAGATGATACTGACAGTGAGAAGGACAAAGGTACAGAAGAGAAACAGGAAGGAGATCATCTTGAAGATGATCAAGAAAAGATGGTTTATGATGTTGACCTTACAATTCAAGAGGCTATTTTCAAAAGCCTCAGCAAAGTTGACAAATAGCCGAGTGAGCCAGCTGACCAAACTCACTCTGCTGAACCTATCAACAACCCCAGTATTGATCAAGGGGGGACACTTGTAGAAGGATTTATGGCTCTAGCATATGGAGAAGAAGCACTGTCCCCACAAGGACAAGGGACTGCAAGCGAACTTCACCAATCTCTCTCGGATCATGAGATTGCTGAAGAAAAAAAAAAGAAAGAAGAGGAAGAGCAGGGTGATGCATTCATACAAGAAGATATTAGTTAGGAGGAGGCTGATTCATCAACACCAACATAATCAGATCTAGAGAGAATCTCCAATCTGGATATTCAACCCCAAATTGTGGACAGGAAAAGGAAATATCAAAGCAGGCAAAATCTGAAAAATACTTTACGGAGTGATGCAACCTCCTTAAATCACAAAATTGACGCCGTCATCAGTCACATTAAGGTTCAAGATGAGATGATGGAGAAACAGGGCAACTTACTTTCCAACCTACATCATCTCATTCCCTATCATGTCCAAATGATGAATCTTGAATTTCTAGCTGAATAGATTGACGAAAATCTCAAACCATTGGTGAATACTTTGAATGCTCACACCCAACAACTTCACCATGTGGATGAGATTATGGATTACTCTGGCCAGCAACTCAACACCTTACTCAATGTGACTGGGGCCACAAACAAAATTATTGAGGAAAGATTTGGCCCCCTACCAGAATCTGGGCAGCCAACAAAATTTTGAAAGAAAGGTTTGGTGATGGGAAAAAGGGGGAAGGGAGTTGCAAGCCTGAAAGCTCCAAGGGAAAGAAGGAAAGCCCAACAAACAAGGGCAAGGGCATCAAGGGCAAGGGCATCAAAGGCAAGGGCATCAGGTTTGAAGAAAAGAAGAAGAAGTCCTCTAATAAATCTTGTTAAATTAATTCTATGCCTTTGATTTGTTTTGAAAAAGATGCAATATCTTATTGCCCTTGAATGGATGAATAAAATTTCTATGTTTTATTCTGTTGATTACTATGAAAAATTTTGTACACTTATGTTCAAGCTTATGAGGGGTTTGGCATCATAAAAAATGGGGAAATTGTTAGGAACATTTTATTATGTTTGATGATGGCCATACTAACTGTTATAGCAAGCCTGAAATAAGTTAGAGTTCTTTGTATAAGACTTTACTTAGAGTCTGAAATGTTGTATAAGTTGAGTCAGACAAGTATTGTACTAGTAGGTATGATAGAAAAGTAAAACAGAAATCCGGCAGAGTGAAGCCAGCCAAGTACCAGTAGAGAAGCATGAAGACAATATGGTCTGACTTATAACCAAGGAAGTCTGTGATGAACTTGGATAAGTCTAAGTTATAATTCAAATAATGAAATACATTTTCGAATATGGTGTACACTAATCTCACCCAAATCAAGGATCAGTGAAGTACAAGAAGTACCTAAAAGATCAAAGAAAATAAGAATGCGATGAAACCGGCAGAGTGAATCGACTATCGGTTGAGTGATAATGAAGCGGTGAAGAAAGAACCAAACAACCAAGTCGGCGTATTACTCAACCGTTCAAGGAACAGCCAAGTAAACTTTACTTGCTCAGATTTCAAATGATGAAGATCTCGCATTAAATGCACAATCAATTGAGTATCAATCAAGGCCGGATTTTTTGATAGACGTTTGAGAAAGAAATCTTATCACTGAAATCAAGGAGAATATAATTATGGGGGAATCAAGAATCAAATCAAGGATTATTCTCCACATTAAATAGCCAACGGACGGAAATTCAAATCAATGATTATCAAGGCTATAAATAAAAGGCATTGACAGACAGGAAAGACAGCGATTGGATCTGATAAGAAAGAAGTTGAAACTCTGTCAATTCGAAGAGCCTTTTATCTGTACTCAAAACAAACATCTAGAGATCAACTCATAAAATAGAGCTCAAATTCCACATCAAGCACTAAGATTGATCACAAGTCTGTGAATCCAATTCACATCAACTGAAGCAATTGACTCAGAGGAATCTGAGAAGGAGTGCAATCATTGTGATAGCTGCTGAATGATTTGTTCTCAATAAGCAGTGACAGAGACTGAGTCACTGAAGCTTTTGTAGCCAGGGAGTGATAGTCTGGAAGATTGTGAAGCTTGTGTAACCAAGGACAATCTAACTATTGTATCTATGAAAACAATATTGAATTCCTCCAATCATCACATGAGAAGAGTGGATTAAGGGATTACACCACCCTAAACCACTATAAACCATTGTGTCTATTTACTTTCAGCAATTTACTTACAGCACTTTAATTCATTGCATATTATATATGTGATTGCATAATCTACTTTGAACCAACATTTAAAAAGGGACATATCCGCTGCCCAAGAGCTTTTAAACATAAGAAATGTTTTTGAAACTCCACTATAGTCATTCACCCCCCATCTGACTATAGTTTTACCCTTCTCTGTGACCAACAGATTGCATCAGTGCCTTCACAAATGAGTTGATGTTTCTCCCATATTTCTTTGGCAGTCATGAAATCTTTCACCTTCATGTACATATTGCTATCTAAAGTTCTATAGATAATGTCAATAGCAATGTTGTTCAGGTTTTCCCCTTTTCTATCTTCAGCACCCCATTCATTCTTTGGCTTTGGGATTGTCTAATTTTGGCCATCAACAGTTATAACTTTAGTGATCTCAAGAGGTCTATCGGTCATCACATCCATCATTTCATCATGTGTTGCAGCTAGATTAGTCTGCATTCTACGCTTATACTCATCAAAACGATCAACAGAACACATCAACATTGTCCAAGCATACAGATTGTTATCCATGATGCAAAACTTTCAAAAATAGAAACATAAAAATTTTTCAAAGATTTTTCACAAGCACAACAAGTAGGATTACTTGAGCGTAAGCTCGCTCGATACCAATTGTTGGCCCTTGAAAAGGCTTTGGTGAAGTTTAAAGGGGGGAATAATCTTAACACTTAAAACATTTTTAGATTTTTACAAACTCAACATGGGTTAATAGTCTGGTGACTATCAATAGTCTGCTGACTATTCTTGAATTTGTTGCAGCGGAATATAATAAATTAAGCCTTGTTACTTGTTGTATAAAATATGATACTAAGTATTAGACACTCAGTAGTGCAAGTGGTGTGATTTAGTAGCTAGTTCAGTAGGTTCATGTGTTAAGCGTGCAAGTAAAGTAAATTGCAGAAAGTAAAGTAGGCAAGATTTATAGTTGTTCGAGGTGGTGTAATCCTTTCAGTCCACTCTTCTCCCGTGATGTTGGAGGAAATTCACTAGAGACTTTTGGATTTGCAGTTACAAAAATCCCCAAACTCTTTGTCCTTGAAAAATGACTATGGCTTCACAAACTGAAAACTAGAAACATGTGGTATTGCTGCTCCTAAGTCTTCCACTAGTCCTTGAAGGGTAGGATTGCCTCTTCAACTGCTCCACCACACAACAACAGTTCTTGACACCTAAGTGCTTCTCTGTCTTCAGCAAACTTCTTGAAAAAGAAGGGTTGAATCAAGAAAGTGATTCTGCTTTCAGTAGACTTCTAATCAGGATGAATGAATCAGTAGCCAAAGTTCTTCAAATGTGTAAACTGGATAAGTCTTTATTTGCAGCAAACACTTGAACAAAACCTTGATCAGTAGATTAAAGCTCTAGGTATCAGCAGGGTCAAATTGCACAAGTTCTTGCTCAAAAACTTAGTTGCTTCGTATGTATTCTTAGTGTTGCAATCTGAATCATGAGTCCTCTATTTATTTGAATTTGAATGATAACCGTTATAGGATTATCTGAATATCCCTAAAAATACCTCTGTTGTACCCGATCGACATCGATGAAGGTCCTTCGATACCCGATCACAACCAATGATATAATTCCATTTAATAAGGCTCTAAAATCCTTACAACGTCCATTTCATTTGTCCATTGATTGACTAATTAATCTAAGGCTTGTAAATCATCCTTATCCATTTAATCTTTTAGAAAAACTTGGATTAATTCGAATTAAACATTCAGCAGATATTTGATGTATAACTCTGCTGATGTCCTTGATTGGTAGCTGACTTTCAGTCTGCTGTGTTTTGATAAACACTTTAGCTGACTGAGTTCTAATCACCTTTCAACTTTAATGGAACTGAGACCTTCTTCACAAGGTATATTTTTATCAATTTTGGTCATCACAGACTTCCTTAAATTCTGATCCCATATCCTTGACTTTAATTAATAAGTTTGATCCCTTAGCCTTCAATACTGTGTTTGAACCCTCAGCCTTCATTACTGAGTTTGAACACTAAGCCTTCTACCATCAAGAGTTCCTGAGCGATCTATTGACTTAGACACCCTATTGACCTAGACAGGTCTACTGAACAAGTCAACTGACCTCTTTACAGTGCTTGCTTGATTAAACCTATACAAAGATCAAACTCTTGTAAACCTATACATTTAATGTAGACATCATTTTGCCTTTGCTCTACAACAGCTAGTCTGACAGTCATCATTAAAACTAAAATATGTCTAACAGAATGAGATGCCACTGCAAAGTATCTTAGAAGTGGAGTTAGTTGATGTATGGGGAATTGATTTTTTTGGCCCTTTCAAATCGTTACATCCTGGTAGCAGTTGATTATGTTTCCAAATAGGTGGTGGCAGTGGCCTCACCTACTAATGATGCTAGGGTTGTCCTGAGATTTCTCAAGAAGAACATTTTGACGAGATTTGGAGTGCCCCAAGCCATAATTAGTGACGGCGGGAGACATTTTTGTAATAGGTTGTTTGAGAAATTGATGTTGAGATATGGGGTTAGACATAAGATTGCAGAAGAATATCACCCCCAAACAAGTGGACAAGTGGAGGTCACGAACAGAGAAATGAGGAGGATCTTAGAGAATACTGTGAATCCCACGAGGAAAGACTGGTCTTTGAAATTAGATGATGCTCTTTAGGCATATAGAACCGCTTATCGAACCACAATTGGGATGTCAACGTAGATGATAGTGTTTGAAAAAGCGTGTCATTTACCGGTAGAACTCGAGTAGCGGCTCTGTGGGCTATGAGGTTTTTAAACATGGATGAAAATTTAGCTGGTGAAAAGAGATTATTAGAGTTGAATAGATTGGAGGAATTTAGAATTCAACCGTATGAGAATGCAAAGATTTATAATGAGAGAACGAAGCGCCATCACGATAAAAATATTCTCAACCGCCATCACGATAAAAATACGTTTTACAATACATATTTGATGCAGTACTCAAAGGCTTTAATTATTAATGAAAGGCGGAAGCTCATGATATTGGATACGATCTGTTCAGGGTCAAATTGTATGATTTTTATAGATATATTTTATATCAATTTCCCCCGTATATGTATTATTTTCATAGAAGTAGGGCTTTATATCGAAATATTTAGTAAATGATGTTTTTAAGAGGTTAATTGCAAAACGTAACGAATTATGTGCTTAAATGATGATTTTATGTTATTTTGGAAATACGTTACGCTTTGGTATGTTTTCCTATTGTTGTAGATACTCATTGATGATGGAAGAGAGGATTTTAGAGAGCCAAATTCGTGCTTGGAAAGGATCAATCAAAGTTATGGAAGATTGAAAGATATAAGGAAAGAAATCAAGCAAGATAAATGTCGGAAAATCAGGATTCCGAGTAGTGACGACCTTGCAACGCAGTTCTTGCTATGATAACAACCGATTTTACTCTGGACCTCAAGATAAGAGTTGTAGGTCTTGAAGAGAGGATTCTACAGGATTTTAAATCACTCCATTCCGACTTACGGGGCCCGAGATATGAGCGTTACAAGTTTGGATGCTGTTGCTGAAAATAGTGGACGGACGTCCGACCTTGTGGACGGGCGTCCGGCACCGTTACTGTAGCAACCGCCTCGGATTTTCTATAAATAGCAGCGCGATTTCAACCCTAATTAAGACATAATTCGATTCCTATTGTTACCCACACATAAGAGAGGGACCTAGGCGCCCCAAATTTCTTTTGGGAGGTCGGGGTGGCAAGTTAGATTAGGTTTTCTTTTTCGTTTTCTTTTCTTTTTGTTTCTCCATTGATGAACACGGTTGAGCAGCCATGAACACAGCGTTGTGAAGCATCTTTTCCAGCTGCGACTTGATTTCTTTTTCATGGATGATTTTGTAAGTTTTAATTCAAATTGTTTCTTTCCTTTGTTTATTTGTATCTTGCAATTTATATCGGAAGATTATTGCTTGTTGATGCTACCGTATGACGGAAGTCGGTGTAGTTTAGATCACCATAGGAAAGATTAGATCTTTAACCTATACATAACGGAAGTTCGTAGGTTAAATATCTAGGTTTACGAGAGAACCACAATTTAATTAATTCGATGCAAGATTTTCTTAGAATTGAATTGAGGATATCACCGTTACCGGAAAGATAGGATTTTTCATGTGTTTAATTCATTATGTTGTTCTTGTTCTCTTTCATGTTTTTATGCCGCATGTTAATCGAATTTATATAACGGAAGTTATTAGATTCATTAGATTATCGTGAGGGAGATTGACAATATTTATTCCAACAAACGGAAGTTGAGGGATAATGTTGTTAGGTTAGGATTCACTCCATATCTTTGATTTGTATCGATATTAGTTAAGACCGGAAGGTAAACTAATTAATGGCGTGATAAATCGGAAGAGGAAACGCTTCATTAGAAAAGATAATAACCCAAGATAACTAATGAATGAATGTTTGTCTATCTTGTTGATTTCGGTGGGGTGATGGTTGTTGGGAATAGGTTGATCATGGTTTGTTCATGTTTGTTCAGTTGTTAGTTAGTTTTACTGTTTTCGTAGATGTAGTTTTATTTATGTTTTTATCGCTTTTATCCTTCCTGGCTTTGGATTAACAATCCTCTGTCCAGTTATTTTCCGTTTTAGTTTAGGTTTAGGTTTTAGTTAATAAAGAAGGATTAACTAGATTAGATTCAATATCCCTTTTCCCTGAGGATCGATACCCGTACTTATCCAACTTTACTAGCAACTACCCGGTATTCGGCCGGTTAGGAGGTAGTTTTGCATGGTAGTATAGGTTTATAAATTTTCTTTTGTTTAATGATGCAAAATCTCCCCAACAAAAAAGTGGCGCCGTTGCCGGGAATAGGTGTCATGTTGAATCTAGTTTTGTTAGTTCTCTATTTTGTTACGTTTTATTTTTGTTTTTAATAAAAGTAGCGTATACCAAGTTGAGAGTTTTTATTTTGCCGTGTTTCGATGACCATTAGGTTAAGAATGTGCAAAAGTTTTTTACTCAACTTGTTTTACGTGAAGTTTATGTTTAGTTGTTACCTAATCTAACCGTTTGTGCTTAAATTTGATGTGGCTGCCTCGTTCTTGGTGTTTAGAATTGGAATATTAGGGTTTTGCTGTGTTTTTCCTGCTGTCTGTGCATTCTTGTTGTATGGACGAGCGTCTGTTCTGTTGGACGCCCGTCCAGTTCTTCATCTGCAGGTGAACGAGCGTTGGGAAGTATTGGACGCTCGTCCGTTCAAATATTTTCAATCTGCTCGATTTAGAGGACCGCACCGGCGCGTCATACTTTCTGAACGCCCGTCCGGTCGGTTTTCAAGGCAGACGAGCGTCTGCAAGGTGGAACGCCCGTCTAGTTCTGAACGCTAAGTGAACGTTCGTCCGGGGTTCAGTCCAGGTTCTAAATTTCTTGATTTTATTTTCAATGCTTTTATTTGATGTGGATTTTTCATTCGAGCTTCTGTGGCTAATTGATTTTTACATAGATGCCCTGAACTTATATGTTTTTACCTTTCCATCTATGAATCCATGTTAGATAATTGATCAATTCCTTATATATGATTCATTTAGGCATGTTATAGTGACTGTCGGTTCTCGTAAGCTATAACAGTTCTTATGGTTAATTAGTAGCTAATGTCGGTTCCAGTATGCTACGTACCGCTCCGATGAATCTTTTAAGCTTTTAAGACTTACGTGCTTCCTTTGTTTTTATAGTTCATATGGGTAGCTACTGTCGGTTTTCCGTATGCTACGTCCTTTCTCCATATGAGTTATACCTGTTTAGATAGATGACTGTTGGTTTCCATAAGTCTATCACTTTCGATAAGTCTTAAGGCGCGTCGGCACTAGTGACAGCACTGTCGTTTATCGTAACCTGTCATTATGTGGTAGACGTTTATTTTATATATGTCGTGTTGCAAATTAGTGGGCTAGTTTTCTTTCTTTTATTTTATTTTCTTTTTGCATATCATTTAAATGCATTTCATTTAGTTGCATTTCATATAGTTGCATTGTTTTTCTATTTTTCCTTTTATTTTTCTTAAGTGTGGTCACCGCTCGGTTTCGTAATACTACCTCGTTTTTAGTTGATTTTTAGGATTTTTCACGTAGATTGCATTGTAATGCATTTTCATATAGTTGCACCTAGCCCTACTATTTTGCAATATTCCATGTATATGTCCATCTTTATATGAGCTTAATCTAAAAATTCTCTAGACTTCCTTTCCTGTGCTTTATATGTTATCTTCCCCCTATCCCCGAGGTATTTCATGTTTGTCAAGTGTGCAGGGTATTTGCATTAGCGATTGTGAGCTTTAGACGATTTTAGTTTTCCGGTGGATGGTCCACGATCATCTTGGATTCGTTGAGCATTTCGGGTGAGGTCGACCCACTTCCGAATAGCTCCTTCGGCATACAATCGCCTAAGTTTTCTTTTCTTTTCATTCGCACACAACTTGAGGACAAGTTGCAATTTAAGTGTGGGGAGGGATGGTTTATGTGTATCTACTTTCATTTGCTCATATTAGTTATAATTTTCTATGAAAAGTGCTAAATTTTTCAAAATTTTTTGTTTAGCCCGAGTAACATTTCAACCGCATGCTAGTTTTATAATCTGTCACCTTTAGTTGTTATCAGTAGTCATATCATGTTCTAAGAATAGGTTTAGTAAGTCGATACTCACTTGAACTTCATTTCACGAACCTATTAGATGAAGAGCCAAATATAGAATAGTTTCCGGTTAGTTAAAGGAAAGTTAATTCTTGATGCAGATAACACTTATTTAGCATTAATGAAAGTTAAGAACTAGTGCTATACTCACAGTTATAATCTCAGTACCTTAGTGTTCTTGAGAACTTTAAGAGTCTTGAATGTGTTAGAAATAATATTTGACCGAGTGTTTTCAAAGAGATTTAAATATATATGTCTATAAATAATAAATGAATAAAATTTCTTTGCGGGAATTTTGTTTGTAACTATCACCTCGAGTCCATTTGAATACCGCCCCAATTGGGGAGTGTGGTTTACCTTGGACAAGAAGGGATTGAGTGATCTCGGGGTATTTGCCTCTAATGTAGGGAGTGTGTTATACTTTTGAGACGCGACGATAGGATATATAAAATATAATGCTTTTTTGGAATTCTAAGTCAAGTTGATCTAAACCCAAAGAGAGACCGAAAGGTATTTTCTTGGTACTAAGTAAAGGAGTTTAAATGTGAGTTAGTTACTATGTTCTTGGTAATTAGTTTTTGTTAGGTAAGTCTTTGTAGATAGAATGAAGTTTTCGTTTAGTTGACCGGATAATCATTAGTGCTTGATGTATTATATCAAGAGAGGATCGGTGGAAGTTTAGTAGGTTCTGCACACACATCACCGAGTGAGGTCTATTTGCTGAATACTAGCTTGTCATGATTTTGACTATATCTCGTGTCAGGTTATGTGGATTCTTGATGGTATGTTCTTGTTTTGTTTTGCTCGGACGAGCAAAAGTTTAAGTGTGGGGTGTTGTTCAGGTCAAATTGTATGATTTTTATAGATATATTTTATATCAATTTCCCCGTATATGTATTATTTTCATAGAAGTAGGGCTTTATATCGAAATATTTAGTAAATGATGTTTTTAAGAGGTTAATTGCAAAACGTAATTTAATTATGTGCTTAAATGATGATTTTATGTTATTTTGGAAATACGTTACGCTTTGGTATGTTTTCCTATTGTTGTAGATACTCATTGATGATGGAAGAGAGGATTTGAGAGAGCCAAATTCATGCTTGGAAAGGATCAATCAAAGTTATGGAAGATTGAAAGATATAAGGAAAGAAATCAAGCAAGATAAATGTCGGAAAATCAGGATTCCGAGTAGTGACGACCTTGCAACGCAGTTCTTGCTATGATAACTACCGATTTTACTCTGGACCTCAAGATAAGAGTTGTAGGGCTTGAAGAGAGGATTCTACAGGATTTTGAATCACTCCATTCCGACTTACGAGGCCCGAGATATGAGCGTTACAAGTTTGGATGCTGTTGCTGAAAATAGTGGACGGACGTCCGACCTTGTGGACGGGCGTCCGGCACCGTTACTGTAGCAACCGCCTCGGATTTTCTATAAATAGCAGCGCGATTTCAACCCTAATTAAGACATAATTCGATTCCTATTGTTACCCACACATAAGAGAGGGACTTAGTCGCCCCACCCTTTTTGGGAGGTCAGGGGTGGCAAGTTAGATTAGGTTTTCTTTTTCGCTTTTCTTTTCTTTTGTTTCTCCATTGATGAACACGGTTGAGCAGCCATGAACACAGCGCTGTGAAGCATCTTTCCAGCTGCGACTTGATTTCTTTTTCATGGATGATTTTGTAAGTTTTAATTCAAATTGTTTCTTTCCTTTGTTTATTTGTATCTTGCAATTTATATCGGAAGATTATTGCTTGTTGATGCTACAAGATGACGGAAGTCGGTGTAGTTTAGATCACCATAGGAAAGATTAGATCTTTAACCTATACATAACGGAAGTTCGTAGGTTAAATATCTAGGTTTACGAGAGAACCACAATTTAATTAATTCGATGCAAGATTTTCTTAGAATTGAATTGAGGGATATCACCGTTACCGGAAAGATAGGATTTTTCATGTGTTTAATTCATTATGTTGTTCTTGTTCTCTTTCATGTTTTTATGCCGCATGTTAATCGAATTTAGATAACGGAAGTTATTAGATTCATTAGATTATCGTGAGGGAGATTGACAATATTTATTCCAACAAACGGAAGTTGAGGGATAATGTTGTTAGGTTAGGATTCACTCCATATCTTTGATTTGTATCGATATTAGTTAAGACCGGAAGGTAAACTAATTAATGGCGTGATAAATCGGAAGAGGAAACGCTTCATTAGAAAAGATAATAACCCAAGATAACTAATGAATGAATGTTTGTCTATCTTGTTGATTTCGGTGGGGTGATGGTTGTTGGGAATAGGTTGATCATGGTTTGTTCATGTTTGTTCAGTTGTTAGTTAGTTTTATCAAGCTTTCGTAGATGTAGTTTTATTTATGTTTTTATCGCTTTTATCCTTCCTGGCTTTGGATTAACAATCCTCTGTCCAGTTATTTTCCGTTTTAGTTTAGGTTTAGGTTTTAGTTAATAAAGAAGGATTAACTAGATTAGATTCAATATCCCTTTTCCCTGAGGATCGATACCCGTACTTATCCAACTTTACTAGCAACTACCCGGTATTCGGCCGGTTAGGAGGTAGTTTTGCATGGTAGTATAGGTTTATAAATTTTCTTTTGTTTTAATGATGCAAAATCTCCCCAACACGATCCAAGATGATCATTCAGTCATACGATGACAATTAATTCAAACGTTGGATAAGAATGACCACATCTAATTTTGGAAAGGTTGTTTTCAAATTTGTAAGATGTAAGTATCGACTTAATTCTATCATTGCTTAAAGGTTAATTAAATAGTCAATGTTTTGAATATGATTCAAAAGGTTAAATAAACTATTTAATAAACTTCAGATTTTCTTTATGAAAGGAAATCAAAGACATAGCTCTTGTGATATTTCTTAAGTCTTATGAAGACTACACTAAGAAATATTTACAAGTGCTTGAAGGATTAAAAAGAAAGTTAGGGCATGTGCTTGAGTAGAGAACTTATTGAAGTTTCTATTCTAGGCAAGTGAGTTGAGATAAATCTATCTAAGTTCAAGTCAACTCTTAGATATATGATACCTTGAGAGTGTGATTAAATTAGAAAGATTAAATACAGATATGGAAGGTGAAGCAAACGTTGTAACACTTACCATATTCTGGATCTAGTAAACTGATAAGGGAACTAAATAAATGTTATTATGTTCCGGTTCTTATAAAGAACATACTTTGAGTTATTTGTTAGGATTTAGTAGACATATTCAATTGTAAAGAATAAATGTTATTCGATAAAGTTGGAAGGTCACCGAATCTAACATACTAGATTTATGTCAACAGATAGTTGATATATGTGATGAGATCTCGACTAAATATTTGTATGGTCATTATCCTTGATATTTGTAGTTGTTCTAGATGTCGATCGTGCTGAAGAGAAACGTATAATCAAATGTCATTTAGATGATGTCCGAACCATGTGATTATGAATTATGTGGGTAATACGATCTTATCTAAAGATGACTAAAATACCCTTTTATGAAAAAGGTTGTAAAATCTAGAAAAATTGTCTAAAGTCTAAACATACCGATGTTTGTTGACTTGTGACAATTAATGCCACAAATAGTTGTTTTTAGTCTCTACTACTATTTTTAGAAATAGTCAAGTGTACTTATTGAAGTACGAAAGTTCGGAAAGCCCGAAAATTTTGAGCAAGCACGAATATGAGATTGATGAACTACTTAGGAGTTAATCTTCAATTGGATTGAAGTAATTAATACCTGAAGGGTGTTTCAGATGTCGTCTGAAAAGGAATAAGATTCTCCTTTGAAGGATACCATATTTGGGATACGCAATTAGATTGTGTTCCTGAGAATGGAAGCAACACTTTATATGATAAAGATGTGACGCAAGCAATGCTGGTATCCCTTACCCGCTTTCGGGATAGTGCCCTTATACTTAACCGAGTTCCAAAGATAAAGGTTGAATAAATTCCATATTAGATATGGAAGAGGATAATGTCGAATCTATCTTAACCGATGATTTGAGGTTGTCGTAGGCAGAGTCAGAAAGGCTTGGAGCCTAGTACGACATATGCAACTTTGTGGAATATCTTAGCTATTACGCCGGATATTATTTACTTGTCCGTGGAGCAAAATGTTTGTCTCCAAACATGCTGTCTTCTAAAGGAAGTGTTTCTTCCAAAAGAAACAAATGGGAGTGAATCGGATCTCAAAAGAGTTTGAGAACCACAAAGATACATTCAACCAATGGAACTCGAGCAAGGCCTTGCCGCATAGCGATGAGGTGTAGAACACGCTCAAAGGCACACAAAAGTTCTGTAAGTCGTTGGATAACCTCAAGCCTGAAAAGGTCTTTGTATGTTCATCTTGAAGAATGAATATCTCGCGACTTATGAAAGAATGTTTGAAAGGCAAGATTGAGAGATATGGCTATGAGCCATAATATCTCGAATTAGATTCCATCGGTGACAACCAGGTTATGAACCTAGTCCTGCCTTACCTGAGGAATGTCCCCGTAAGGTGAGCCCGATTCTATTCGGATAATACTTGTTATAACTTTGTATCATGACTATATGATAGTGTTGAAGACGTTGGGCAGACAGCTCGATGTTCATAGACGATAACATGATATGTAAGCCCACGAGATCCATTTATGGACTCAAACAAGTTTCTCCAGACAATTTCTTTGTTTGATAATCAAAGGAGTTTGATTTAGTCAAAAGAAGGATATGCCCAATGTGCAAGATGGATAGTGGGAGTGTGTTACGATTTTTGAGTATGGTATTATATATCTCTCTCGAGAATTATCACCCCATGTCACAGTCAATTAATGTTTGGTAGTTCAAGGTCTTTACGAAAGCACTTGGATTAGCAGTTCTTATTTTAGAAATAAGAATCTATAGTGATAGATTTAACTGCTGTTAAATTATAGTTTACCTATATAGATGTGATGCTAAAAGAGTTTATCATAGATCGTGACAGGGGATACTGCTAGTCGGTGTTCTCAAGATCTATCTATGTTAGGACGTTCGTCCTAAAGATAAGGTGAAAGATGATGCTTATGGAAGATTTCCTTCGCTACTGCGATAGGAACCATCTTATAGGTGATGCCGGATGTTCATAGTCCATGAGGAGTCATGAGAAGGTATGAAAGTAAATCTGGTGGATATTGAGAATATCCTTAAACAAGTTAAGGAAGAGTTCCTAGTTTATTGAAACTTGGAATTAAATAAACGTAGATATACAGGACGTATATCCCGATTCTTACGAAGTCGAGTGGGAGCTACAGTCTGGGTTTGCAGTCACTTTGATTAAGTGATACAGTGAGCTAGAAATGTTCTAGCCTATGGGTCGCTGTAAATTCTTCAATTGAGCCAAAACACAAGTAGTGCCTTGGAGGCTAAATGGGAGCAAAGATACATGGATCTAGAAGGTTCATTCCTCGAACCTTGCGGTTCTTCCACCTTTTCTATATAGCTGATATAGTAAGTGGATTCATTGATTGAAGCAAGGACCAGGTTCTCGTCGGAGATTCATGTGTGTGTTGAGGCAGTTCCTTTGACTTGGTCATTTAGAGCATGGAATGAAGATAGTCTGAGTCCCCACGGATAGCGATCCGTTTACGGCTAGGGCTGGTTGTGAGTATTGCATGAGATTCTTGTGTTTCAACTTGGTCTTGTGTGTGCGAGTGATTGGTTTTAGGCCAAGTGGGAGATTGTTGAAATAGTGTCCTAAACCCAATCGGGTTGGACCGGATCCAACCGGGTCGGATCATTTCTACTATTTCTTTATGTTTATACATATGTTAAATGGCTTTTATGTTGTCATATATCTGTTCTTCTAAAGAACCAATTATGAATTGTTATATGATAACGTCCTTAGTATTAAACCGTGATAGAGAAACCATGATAGGCGATTATGGTTGATGAGATCTCTAATCACTTTAATAAGTTTGATACTTAAATGTCTCTAGGCTGATGTACTATTAAACAAGGCATTGATAGTATGAACAGGCTAGCACGTATTAGATGTCTTCTGTCTTTAGGGCAGGGATAGATCTCGTCTATCAAAGTGTAGAGACACTTGGACTGTACGTGGAAGTGTATTAGAGAATGCGTACGGTGTGGATTGTCATGCTTTGACACTATTGAGGTTTCCCCTATCCACGGGGCGATCATGCGGTAGTGATTGGGTATGATATTGAAGCATGCGGAGTATACATGATTGGTCGTCTGGGAATCGCGTATCCTATGATTGGGATCGAATATCCGAAATGGCCTTCTTATAAGGAATGTCTA
Organism: Gentiana macrophylla; assembly: GCA_026214975.1. Lineage (NCBI taxonomy): Eukaryota > Viridiplantae > Streptophyta > Magnoliopsida > Gentianales > Gentianaceae > Gentiana > Gentiana macrophylla. The sequence continues at coordinate 19,048 of JAOBSW010000322.1, read as the reverse complement.
GCTCTCGTGAATCTTTGCAAAGTGGGAGTAAATGAGTTACTTCGAGAGAGCATGATATCCAGATTATAAGATACGGTCGTTGATGTTTTGACACTCGACTAACGACCGTATGGATATTATTACAAATGATAGGATTGTAAGTTACACGGTAATCGCTTCACATGAAAGGTAGTAGTCATTGCATTTGACTCTTCCGATGATTGGGGTCACGGTGTGTTGCTGACGCTATCCCGTGATCGTTAGGCATGAAGGGCATTTTCGTGATCCGCACTTTGTGTCAACGGCCAACATATTCGAAGCCTATCGGGTCACACATATAAGAACATCTAGCGGATTAAAATGTGGTTATAGATGATAACCAAATAAGGAAAATTTATCTCGAGACTATAAAGGTTATAGTGGTAATTAATATGGTGGTATTTATTTGTTATGAATAAATAAAATACAAGATAATAATTATATTAATTAAAGAATATTCCGGAAGCCAATTAATGGCTAAAGGTGGCGCAATTTTGGAGTGTATAAGATACACTTGGATTGTGCAATTTAATTAATAGTATTACCAAATATTAATATTAGATATTAATATATATATATATATATATATATATATATATATATATATATATATATATATATATATATAAATAATGCACATGCAACGTGTAGGCACAAATGCAAATTAGAGATTTGCATGCACACCAGTATGTGTATTTATATAGATTTATTTGTGTAATATATGTGTGATATATACACATGTGTAAATTAATTTATGGTAATAAGATAAATATTGTTAATATAAGATCTTGACATATCTTGGAAATATTCAATATAAGATATTGACAATATCCTAGATTTATTTGATATAAGATATTATAATAAATGAGATAAATCAATCAATTATATTTTCCTTATTTTATTGGGAAAAGGTTTTCTTCCTTTCTACTCTGTTGGGGCGCCACCTATGACTATAAATAAGAGGTGGGTGTCAAGCTCTTTTGTACATCACAATTCTAAGAACTAATAGTTCTTATGTAAAATAGAGAGCATCTTTTGGAGAGTTGGAGAGAGGGGAAAAAGGCCGGTCTAGCAACCGGATTTTTCCAATAAAGAATCCATGATGGGATTCCGGTGGGTCATTTGTCGTGGACTAGCGGTAGAGGCCGAACACTTAGGCGGCTCTATGCAGAACTACTCTCCTTAGACGGTCAAAGCGTCGATCTTATAGATCAACCAAGGTAACCACCGTCTGTTACTTTTTTATTTATTGCTTAAACGAAGTCGATCTTGGGTAAAAGGAAATCAAAATTTTGAATTCCGCTGCGTTCTCGCGTAGATTTCCTAACATGACTATCCTGGAAAGAGAACAAATGGTTGACTTCAAAGCATTGGCTACACCCTTGGAGCACAACCCTAGCCCAGATCTTTCTTCACCACTCCTGACAGATCCTACATTCTATATGCAACTGATTGGAGCATTACCTCACATTTACAAGACCAGACAACCGCTAAATCTTTGGGGTTGCTTTTTCAAATAAACGTTGGTTACATTTCTTTATGCTATTTGTACCAGTAACTGGTTTATGGATCCCTCTTCTCGGTGTGGAACGATATACGAGAAATAGATGCTCAGCCTGCAATGTCCGATAACGGCGCCGAAGTAGTGAATCTATCAAAGACCATAGCAAAGGGCATACAACTTTGGACCTAACGACCGGCCTAGTAACCTTTCGGAATGGGGGATCCCCGTTGGCAACAACCACGGTAGACATCTCCTACAGTGTCAACTATGCCTCTCAATTTCTACAAGCACCTACTCAAGCTCATCTCAAAATAATTAACCGAATGCTCAGATATGTCAAAGCTAACCTTATTTAGGTCTCCAGTTCACTGCTGCTCCTACTCTGGCTCTTTCTGCATATTCAGATACAGATTGGGCGACCCAAATTCAGACATACATTCAGCTACTACAGATAGGAGAGATAAGGATGGGACTTGGAGTGGTAAGGTGTCGACTTAATTCAAATACTTCAAGCAAAAGCGTGGATGGTTTATTTTGTGAGCTGAGAGATATGAGTTTGAGATAAGATGGAGTCCATCTCAAGTGTTTGAATAACAAACGGACAAGAACTGTATTTAATTCAAATAATTCAATCTCAATTTATCCCCAATTTGTATTTACCCTTAATTTGAATAATTATCCCCAAATTAGTTTGAATAAGCTAGCATTTATCTGTAATTCTAGGTTACATATTCAGAGCACCGGCTGTAATCAACATACAAGAAAGATTCAATAAAACTATTACATTTTATCTGCTTCAATCCTCATTTGTTCTTCATTGCTACGTTTTTCTGCGGTTTCTTTCATTAGTATCGTAATGCTAACGTGCATATAGTTGCATTGTAGATACGATGTAATTAGTGAGATAATATTGTCTTGTTACGCTATATTTCATTTTAAAATTATTTGTTTACATGTATTTTCAAACCAAAATCTTTAATTAGTACCCACCAAATTTGAACCTAGTACACTTTTCAGTATTGATTTCGTCTGTATTGTAACATGTTTAACTATAAAATAGTAAGGATGATCAAACGGTACTACATACATGATTTGAACATTGACAAACATTAATTTGGAGAGGATGAAAATGATTGCTATACGACTTAGACAAACATACAAAAATTTAGCTGAATTCAAAGATTGTTGCCAACCCAATTTGAACGTAGACAACTCATAGATGTGATATGAAAATAATTTGGTTTTTTAAAAAGGGAAACATAAGATCTTCTTTTTCATTGTGGCATCTCCCATGTTTTTAAAAGGGAAACATAAGATCTTCTTTTTCATTGTGGCATCTCCCATGTTTTTAAAAGGGAAACATAGCTAACTTATATTATTTTTCTTATGTAGATATTTTCTCAACTGGGAAACTTTTGTGGGTTATTATTTCAACTAATAATCTGTGAGTCAACCTATCCGTTTTAGTTTTATGTAATCCTCATAAAATGGTCATTCGGGTGGTAATGTGTGGAAACTCAACAATTGGAAAGGACATGCATATGAGGAAGGGCATGAAGGACAAAACATAAATGGGTCCGTAAGATGTTAATACACTACTGTGATTAAAAGAACAAATTCATAATAAATTGACAAAAATACCCTTTACACATTAACACGTAGTAACGCTAGATAAAATATAAGAATAAACCAAGAGAACAAATAAGTAATAAATAAGAAACAAATAAGAATAACCCATAAAACGTCAGAACATCCAACGAAAAAGTTGTGATACCAATAAACGAGTAATAATAATTAAAAACAAATAGTAATAGCCCATAAAAATAGTAACGGCCAATAAACAAGTAGAAATAAATGATAAAATAGATAAAGTTACATAAAAAATTTCATCTAGTTACAAACCAGTAAAATGTAGTAACGGCCAATAAACAAGTAGTATGTACCCATAAAATAGATAAACTTACATAAAAATGTAGTAACGTTAAAAATTAATAGTAATAACCTAAACCCTAAACTTAAAAAAAAATGCGATCTGCTTCCTCGGCGTTTAGCTCCGCGCTCAAATCCGATCTTTCACCCGGCAAGACAAATTGGCCACCTCTCTTTCTTTCCTCCCCAACCCCCGCTTCTCCTCCCTAAATCGCTCAAAAATTCAGAGCTTCGATTCAAAAATCAAAAATTCAGAGCTCAAATAAAATCGGTCGCCAATGAATTAACAACGAATCAAATCAGTAATTAACAGTGAATAAAACCAGAAAATGACTCCACTGAAATAATGAGAAGTGGTGGTGCTGTGGGGAGGGCGCCGTCGCTGCTTCACCAAATTCGCAGCAGGTGGTGGGTTCGAGGAGCAACCACCAGACGGAAATTGCAGATGCCGCCATCAATTTTGTTTTTTTAGCGGAGTTGAACGAGGGGTTGCTGAACGAGGCTCCGTAGATGCAAGCATGGTTGCCGGAGGTTCGTTATTTGCAGGGTAGTCGGAATTCGTTGGGTAGAGGGCTGAGGACGTCAGATGGGAGGAGGCTTTGACCATAGCAGTGGGGCTGGAGAGGTAAGAGCAGGCTGCACCAAAGGAGGTGGGGGCGGCAGCCATGGTTGCTAGAGAGGGAAGTGAACGTACAGACGGGAAAGTTGCAGATGCGGCCACCGGATTTGAACGAGGGTTTGCTGAATTTTGTTTTTGAATTAGGGTTGAAAAATACTTTAAAAGAGTATTTTTGGGAAGTTTGTATTGGTTTTGTTCTGATTAAATTTTAGTTTCTTGAATCCTGATACTTTTATTAATATGTCATTCTGGATAAAAACCTATAAAATAATCGGTAAGATGCTAAAACTAGATAACGTTTTGTGTATACATAGATAAAATGTAATTTTCTAATTGAAAATATTGTTTATATGGTAGATTCAATCCTTAAGTAGTGATAAATCTAGGATAAAGAATAGTACATGTTGTTATAAAATATGTCATATATGTGGAATTAAATTAAATATGTCATATTTGTGATCGAATTAGTCTCTCTAAATAGTTGTGGTCGTGCATATTGTAGTGTTCCTGAGTTTCTTTAAAATACCTCCGTCTCAAAATATAAGTCAGTTTAGAGTTTTTCGCATAAATTAAAAAAAGGGATTAAGTGTCATTAATTCTGATTGTAAAAGTCTGGAATACCCGTTGACCTCATTAATGTAATAGTTATTAAATAGATGATCAGATAATAAATTATGGGTAAAAGAAAGAAAAAATATAATAAATGCTCCATCGATATTCAATCCAGATTAATAATAAATAACAAATTCAAAAACTAAACGTTTATATTTTGGTCAGAGGTAATATTTCAGTTCTTTTTTATTTTATTTTTTTTATTTTATGATATCAGTATACGAGTGATTGACTGTGTCATATTTATGAGTTGGACACGTGCTCATATGCCTAATAGATGTCCTAAATAACTTGACTGGGACATTTATTTCATTTAATTCTTTCTGTGGAGAATTGAGATCTATCTATATATTTCACTGTTATATAATATCACTGGCCCGCATTTGACGCAAACGCGTAAGAGTGACCCCAATCGGGGTATTTATCCCCTTCTAAAACTAATATATGAAAGAACTCCATCTTTAAAGCGCTCTCTTTCAAACCTGCTCCCAACCCAACACCCTATCCCTAAATAAAACTAAGGCTCACCCTAAATGGGCTACCCTAATAATAAAACCAATGAAAGACCATTTATCTCTCTTTACCGAATAAATTAATTTTACACATCAATATCATTTATATAATAATGTGTTATGATCGAGTGAATGATCTGACAAGACAACCAGAGATCACAACGGTGATATATATCATTGAAAAAAAAATTATATATACTATTTTTTCCATAAAAAATTAATCTGTCTAAATATTTATTTTTTATTTTGAACTCTTTTGTGTCTGATATACGACATCTTTTTATTTTTTTACCGTTGTGGACGACGTATTCAAATATCACTTTATAAGCATAAAATATTTTTAAAGGGATGTATAAAGGTTGCTTATTGGAGTGAATTATTTTTCGGTGTTGAATAAGTCAGAATCAAACTGAAAACGATGCTGTTTTGGAGGATGTAATTGGAGAACCATTGGGGTCGCTCTAACAGCCTGGCATGACCACTGTCATCTCTGGATTCCAGTGTATTATTAAAGAAAAGAAAAGAAAATTAATGCCGGCGTTCCACTGTCATCTCTGGATTGAAGCTTCTGCTTGTGATCTGAACATGTTCTTTCATATAAATAGACGTATAGTAAGTACATTATAAGTACATAAAAAATCAAATCATGGCCAAGGATAGTTTCCTTGTGATATGGGCTTTGGTCGTAGTCATTGCGAGCAGTGTTGCAGCAACTAATATACTTGGAGTACACCATAAGTTTCGCTTAACAGGTAATTATTAAGAGTACCTTAGCAGTTTTTTAATTTTTATTTTATTCATTCATTTCATATTTAATCGTGAAAATTCATATGCAACGTCTAGAGTCTAGACCCGTCAAAATGATGCAACCAAACCCGCCCTTGACCGGAACCGGCGGTTTTGGTTTTAGCTGGCTTGAATTGGCCGACAAATCGGCTGGTTGAAGTCGAACCAGCCGGTTGAACAAAACCGGGCGCTTTTGCGGCTCAATACGGTTCACACGGTTCACACTGCTCGATCACTGCTCGAGATCACTGCCTCGCGCCACTCGCTTAAAATTTTATTAATAATTTTTTTTACATTTTCATTTAATACTTATTATTTTAACTACAATAACAAATTACAATTCTTTTCACAATAATTACTAAAGTTAATGTAATATATATATTTTTTATAAATAGTTTTTTATTCGGTTTTAAATATAATATGAATATTGTGTTATTTTACTTATATTTAATTATGTTTTTTTTGAAAATTATGTAATTTTTTCAACACTTGTACTGTATATTCGGCCGCTTAACGATCTTTTATCTCAGAATTGTGTTGGAGATTTATACATATATAAAAAATCAAAACGAGTGTAGTTCTTATTGTTTTTTAGTCTTTTATAGTTTTTTCATAGGTTTTTATAGTTTTCTTTATTATAGGTTTTTTTAGTATTTTATAGTTTCTTATAGTTTTTTTGTCGGTTTTAAGTATGCGTTGATTAAAAATGTTGTTTTATTAAATATTACGTAAGATATATTGTGTTATTTTTCTTATATGTAAATTATGTTATTTTTTAACTTTTGTACTGGTAATTCGGTTGGCTACGTATCTTTTATATGTAATCGTGTCGGAGGAACGATACATATAAAAAAATCAAAGCGAACGTAGTTCTTATTGTCTTTTTTAGTCTTTTATAGGTTTTTTTGATATGTTTTTATAGTTTTTTTATTATTGTGTTTTTTAGTCTTTTATAGTTTTTTTTATAGGTTTTTTTAGCCGGATTTATCGTTGATTAAAAATATTGTTTTATTAAATATTACGTGAGATATATTGTGTTGTTTTTTCTTATATGTAAATTGTGTTGTTTTTTCAACGCTTGTATCGGTAATTCGGTTGTCTACGTATCTTTTATATGTAATCGTGTCAGAGACACGACACATATAAAAAAATCAAAGTGAACGTAGTTCATATTGTTTTTTTATTCTATTATAGTTTGTTTTAATGGTTTTTATAGTTTTTTTTATTATTGGTTTTTTTTTAGTTTTTTTATAGGTTTTTTTAGTCGGTTTAAGTATACGTTGATTAAAAATGTTGTTTTTTTTAGGCTTTTATCTTATTGTTTTTTTTAAGACTTTTATAGTTTTTTTATACATTTTTATAGTATTTTATAGTTTCTTATAGTTTTTTTTAGTTTTGTATTGTGTTGTTATGGTTTCTTATAGGTTTTTATTGTTTTTTGTATTCTTTTATAGTCTTTTTATATGTTTTTATAGTATTTAAAGGTTTTCTAATTATTTGTTTTATTGTAGTCTTTTATAGTATTTTGATGTGTTTGTATTTTATTGTTTCATATAATTTTTAGGTTTGTATTTGGTTTTTATGGTTTTTTTATTTTATACATTTCTCTAGTTTTTTTTTATATAGTTTTTAGTAGTAGGTTTTTATAGTTATTTTTAATTGGTTTTTATATAGTTTCTATCGGGTTTTTTATGCTTTTTTTTTGTAGTCTTTAGTCTTTTATCGGGGTTTTTTTATATATAGTTTTTAATAGTTTGTTATAGCTTTTTTAGTCTTTTATAGTTGTTTTATAAATTGTAAGAAATATATAAGTAAGATATAAATTATGTACCATTAATCGATGTCGGTATTTCGAGCGCTTTCCTCCTCGAAGTGTCTCAGTGTCACCGACTTCGAACCGTGACTCATTATCTTCGACTCAATGTCTTGCACCCTCTTCTCGGCTCGTACTCCAATCTTGACAACACATCTTTTTTGGTGGTGGAGCTTCTAAAGTGGTGGGATGAAGCGAACATCTTTTTGGTAAGCACATGTCCGCCATGGTGAAAGCTCGCTCAACAAAGGCCGGGTCGAAATAGGCAACTTAAAAACTCGACCGCCATCATTGCTAGCACTCGAAAATTCTTTAGCATGTCTCTTCCACCTCTTCAATAAGTCGTAAGTCTAAATCATAGGATTCGGTTTCACAAACTTCAAATGTTGTGTTTAAAAATGTGGATATCTCTCAGACATTGATCGGATGACGTTGTCGCCCATTCTCGTCGCTTTAATTCATTTTATCCGTAACTTTTGAATTCCCGTAGACACCTGCAGGTTAGTAGAAGCACTTGCAGATTGATCGGGAACCGTGTCGCTTTCTTTTCCATACATACGCCATATTCAACATACAAAAATGTTTAATAAATTTTCAAGTCTATCTACTTCAACTTTATAATCTACCGGGGGCACTCTATGAATATTAGACAAAGTGTCATAGTAAGCACTTAACATGTTAGACACACCTAATAGTCTTAAACGAGGGTCGAGAATAGAAGAAATGAGAAAAGTGACAAGAATATGCAACATGTACATATTCCATTTCTCCTTCATCGGCCCAAAACATTGAAATAATATAGCATCGTGTTCCATGGTTTCAAACTCGGCAGTTATTTCTACACTAGCAGGCAAGACTAAATGTGTTGTGGGTTGATAACATTTTGAAAACAATTCAGTAAATGTTTTGAATACTTCAAAAACATCCATCGAAGTCTTGCATGCAAATTCAAATAAGTGGGATACAAACGATATTCGTTCGAACAGTGTTCACTTAAAAATTCACAAAAGGCATTCTTAATTTGGTTTGTTTTTTCCAAAGATCATAAGTGGTGTTCCACCTATGCGGTACATTTTGTGGTAGTTTGACAGGGCGATGACATTTCTCTTTAAGAAATTTATACCACTTATTAACAAGAATATTTCTACCTAACACATGCGAAATCGCAGTTTTTATCGCATTAATATTATGGTAAAAAACTTTTTGACCGTCTTGACACATAAATTAAAAATATGGCATAAACTTCTAACATGCAAAATTGACCATTACAAAGAGGTTCACAATATCGGGATGAATCGAATAAGCTATGTTGTTTGAAGTATTGTCAAATGCAATAGATAAAACTTTATCTTTTAAATCGATTCCTCAAAAATATCGACTAATAAAGATGCAATGTTAGAAGCATTATAAGTTTCGTTAAATAAACGAAAAGCAAGTAACCTTTTTTGGACAATCCAAGTGTTGTCAATCCAGTGAGACGACACGCCAAAATAAAAATTGTTGGTCCTCCTATCCTCCCAAATATCGACACATACACATATTCGGAATTTATTTTTCTTCAAACATTCTTTAATAATATTTTGTCGTTTAATAAATTTATTTTTGAAATCCTTAGTAACCGTTGCACGAGGGATACGAGTAAAAGGCGGCTGCAAAGCCCCTTGTACGTAACTTTCAAAAATAGGATTCTCAGGAAAGCTAAAAGGAAGACACATCCCCGAAACAAGATATGTGGTTAGATCTCTCGCAGCTTATCACGAGCGTAAATAAAGAGTGAATTAGTGTTACCACCGCGCCGGCGCCGCATGTTTAATTGGGTTTGGTTTGAGACGCGTCTGCCTTCCAATTTTTCCGGTGTTTACTTAACATGTGACCCGCGATCGATCCGTAACCACCACCTTCTCTAAATTGGTTTTTGTGCCACATAAATTGCACACCCCAAGAAATACTTTCCAAGTTAGCTAATGCTAATTCATCATCCGAGGAACCTTCGTGAAAAATTCCATAAATTTTTTTGATTTTAACCTTTTCTTGTGCTCGGATCGGGTACTTTCATCACCATCTAAATCGACCGACTCGGGAGTAGGAGTAGGATCAAGACTAGCACCACGCGGTGTTCTTACAGCCACACGACTCCCACCACGCCCTTGTCTCAGACGGAATCATTCGAAATACATCATCAACATCGGCTTCATCATTACGAGGCTCATTATCTTCAGCTTCGTTAAGGTTGATGTTAAAATTTACAGGTTGAGGCATTATATCATCGTAATGACTATCATAATCATCAGTATTATAACCTAAAGGTGTAGCGAAGTGAGGAATCGAAATGTGACTACCAAAGGATGTGGTCTCAGAAATGTTGTGACCTATAGCCACCAAAGAAGATCACCCGATTCGCACAAATTGTCATCACGAAAGTAACATTTCGATTGCCTTGTGACGATTCACCTCTTCTTGACATTGTACAAATTCTAAATTAAATTTAATAATATAAAAAAAATTTAATTTAACTAACCAATTTTACTTATAACTAAAACCGAGTTGAAGTAACGATTAAATCGTAACAATTTCAAATATCGGTCTAGTAAAGTAAATTTGATTATAAATGATTTTTTTACACTTGCAAAAAATTAGTTGAATAAAATACAAACCAAATTTACTTATAACTAAAACCGTATTGAAGTAACGATTAAATCGGAACAACTTCGAAATTCGGTTTCGTAAAGTAAATTTGATTCCTGTTTTTAACAACTAAACAAACATGATAATCAAAGAAATTAGTAGAAGATGTAAGAAATTTTCTTTAGGGAAGAAGTTGTAAGAATTGAGAGGAGATTGATGTAGGAAATTGGAAATGGAATGAAGTAGTATTTATAGGAAATTTTTCAAGTGTTTAGAAAAAGGGGAAAAAATAGCCGTTGGGCGGTTCAACTACTGTTCCGTTCCAACCGCCGGTTCTCGTCCATTCGTGGCCAAAACCCCAAACCGCCCCAAACCGGCGATTACACAAACTGGCGGTTTACCAAACCGCCGGTTTCGGTTTTGTTTGGCCAGTCTCAGCAACGCCCATCGGATGACCGATATGTCAAGAAAAATACATACACTCATCCTTTCACGGACTGCTTTAATATATAGGGAGTCCCAACGGGACATAATTACCTGTGTCACATATGGATTCATATATATATATATATATATATATATATATATATATATATATATATATATATATATATATATATATCCGTAACGCCTCGCTCCCCGGATACCGAGCCCTTATCTCGAAGATAAACGCTCGCACGTATAGCATTAAATAAATCTAATATTATACGCCACCTCTACGTTAAGTCAGTATCAAAATAAAGCAAACGGAAGCTAAAAGGACTCGGGTAAAAACATAAATGCTACTAAGAATAGATACAACCATACTAAAGATGGATAGTTAAATTAAAACAACAAAAAACCCAAGGACTTATATAATACGAAGTCTTAAAAGTAGAAGAACAACAAGTCTAAGAAAAGAAATACAACTAGTATAGTACAACCTTTATAAGGAAATAAACTAAAAGCTTCTCCAAGACTTCAATGTCTTCAAAATCATCGTCTACGCTTGGACAACCTGTTCGTCTTCTCACCCCACAATGCATACAAAAAAATGCAAAGGAGGTAAGTACAAAGTACTTAGTAAAAGTGAGAAGCTAATGGATAACTAGGTTATACAACGAAAGGTTATTATTATGATTATTAAGTTATCTTTATGAGACCGACTCAATCTATGGTTCACTTCATGCCCATTGACATGTCATGACTATACGTTTCTAACTTAGCTTATCTTGGTTACATCATTACTCAAGGACACTGTGCATGGTGTTCATCAGCCCGAAGATATACTTGCTAACTAACGGTGATTAGCACTGATTAGCTCGGCTCCCGGTATGCATATACGTCCGATGAATTTCCTCCACTACCTTCACCGCTTAAGGCCGTGAGCGTTGTTCACCTTTTATGAACGTATCACATCGCCGATATGAAAGAGTGCCTAACCGAGAATAAATGACGCTTTAGCTTTTATCTACACATATGTATTTATTATTGTGAATTAACTAGCCACCTAAGTGTTTTCAAGTAAGCTCCTCATATCTCCTACTTTCATTTAGACCACTAGACACGGACAAGGCCTAGCACATACACGACATTGATGAACTCTAGTTCATCAAAGCACAAGCCCTTTCATGCCCTTCCGACGGATCCTAACTTCAACTCCCTTTAAGAGTACATTCGGTGTTTTAACCGAACGAACGAATCGTAAGTTCAATCAAGCTTGTTTATGTTTAATTAATGTTATTTGAAGAGAGTTTAAGAAAGTAATAATACTTGAGTAAACTACAACTTGTTTATTCATGTTTAAAGAATGGGTATAAATAGATACAAGCAAGAATGTGAATGTCCTAGCTATTAAAGTAAAAGTTACTGGTGAGCCGCTAGTATTAATTACTGTAGTCGGCTATTACAATAGACAAAATAGAGTAACTTTAGGACATTAATTGTTTTTGACATATTAATTGTTTATATAATACAATTAATATGTCATGTTACATAAGTGACATATGTAATAGGATTAATATTTCCAATATTTCCACACCCTCAAATCAAGTTGTATATGTCAATACAAATGCAAGTTTGCAACTCATCACGAACATAAGGTGGTATTGCCTTGGTGAGAATATCATCATTTTGGGTCATTGAGGGAACATACTGTTGAATGATCTTGGCATCAATATTCTCTTTAAGGAAATGTCTCACAATGTCCACATGTTTTGTCTTATCATGATGGATCGGATCCTCTCGCCATGCATAATGTCGAATTATTGTCACAAAGCAGAGTATGATAGGTTGTCAAGGCGGTCTCGAAGTTCAAGTGGGACTCTTTTCACCCATAATGCTTCACAAATGCCCAAAACCAAGGCCCTCGAGTTCAAATTTTCAAAGATCGCTTCTAGAGACAGATGTTGTTTCTTGCTTCTCCATGTGACAAGATTACCCCATACATATGAGCAATAGCACGTGGTAGATCTTTCCTGTCTATGTGGCAACCAAATTTACCAAGATCGTGATAGACCTTCACCGATCCACAATAGACTTAGTGAAATGTAAGCCCGGCCAGGAGTGGACTTCAAGTATCCGAGTATTCTCGTAAATAGCATCCCAATGGTGCTCAAGAGGGCAATGCATGAACTGACCGACAAGTGGATTACCGGGGCCTCATCAGGGAGATAGCCGGTATTGTTCCTTTCTTACAAAGAATATTACCATGTACCAAAGGGATTACTTTCGGGCTCTACTGGGAGATAGCCGGTTTGCGCCTTAGCATGCCGCTTCTTCAAAGAGTCTCAGTAGACATACTTCTCCGGTGAGACAGATATACCCTCGGCCGCTTCTTGCTATTTCCATACCAAGAAAGTATTTGAGGTAGCCCCAATCTTTAACTTGAAATACCTTGGCCAAGCAGGTCTTCAAAGTGTGGATCTCAAAGGGGTCATCACCAAGAAGGATGATATCATCCACATGTACAATAAGGATGGATCTTCTCCGGTTTGTAGTTTTAATAAACATGGTGTGATCTGAGTTACAGATCGATGATATCCAGCAGCCTTTAACCACAAGAATAAGTTTGCCAAACCATGCCCTCGAGGACCGCTGTGCCATATAGAGATTTTCTCGCTTGCATACTTTCCTTTAGTGTGAGTGCTGAAAACCAGAGGTACAGTCATATATACTTCCTCAATAAGGTCACCATTTAGGAAGGCATTCTTGATGTCCAATTGGTGGAGTGGCGAGTCAAGTTGGACAAAGAAGTGAGATCAAGACTGATCGTGTTGAGTTTTGCCACAGGTGCAAATGTCTCTTTGTAGTCAAGTCCATATGTTTGGGTGAAGCCCTTGCAACCAATCTAGCTTTGTACTTGTCAATAGTACCACCAAAGATTGTACTTGATGGTGAATAACCATTTACAAATGGCGTCTTTCTTCCTTGTGGGAGAGTGGTGAGATCCCAAGTATGGTTGTCAAGAAGAGCAATCATTCGGCTTTGATAGCAAATTCCATCTATCATGTTGAAGATCTTCTTGTATATTCTGTGGATGGAGTGAGAATCCAAGTCCTTTGTAAACATAGCAAAAGACAGCTATAAGTGATCATAAGACACATAAGTATGAATAGAGTGATTAGTGCATGATCTCTTTCCTTTCGGACAACAATGGGTCTCGCTATCACATATCGTTGGAATGAGTAGGTCGATGAAGCTCCTGGGGGCTCGCCGAGGTTCAATGGGTTCAGAGAGGGATCGCTGAGGTTCAAGAGGCTCGTAAGGCCGCTGAGGTTCAAGAGGGATGCCGAGGCCGGGCTTAGTAGTCAGCCGAGGTTCAGAATCCGCCGAGGTGCGTGAGGTCATGAGTATCGTGAGTCCGCTAGAGTTGGTCGAGGATTGGAGTGAGCTCAATTTCAATAAGGTTGCCATCTGTGATTGTCTCAAGAGGTTCTCGTAGTATGGGGTTTTTCAAAGAATTTTACATCCATAGAATTGTAAAATCTTTTGTCGCTGGGAGAGTAACACTTGCAACCCTTTCTGCCTTTGGCATAGCTTAGGAAGATGCACTTATGAGCTTTAGGATCAAGTTTGCTTCGTGTTGGGCATGAATATAGACAAACACAAGACATCCAAAGATCTTTGGAGGCAAGTCAAAGAATGAGATGAGGCAGGAATGAGTTGTCACAGGTTTGATGGGAGTCTTGAAACCTAACACTCTCACTGGTAACCTGCTGATCGAGATATGGTCATTAATATAGCTTCACCCCACATGTATTTTGGCACATGTGTGGTGAACATGATTGATCTAGCCATCTCCAAGAAGTGCCTATTTTTCCTCTCAAAGAACCCCCATTCTCACGAGGTGTCTCTACACACGCCTACCGATGTGAACAATTCCTTTATCATTCAGAAGGTTCTGAGGTTGGATTCATAGTATTCTAGGGCATTATCTGCTTTTAAGATTTTAATCTTAGTGTCAAATTGAGTGAATACCATGTTATAGAATTCTTGGAAGATGGTTCCAACTTCGGATTTATCTTTCATAAAAACAGCCATGTGATTCTCGTGTGGTCATCAGTGAAGGTGACAAACCACCTCTTCCCTATTATACTTTTAACTCTGAGGGTCCCCATACATCACTATGAATCAAAGTGAAAGGTGTGGAAGGTAGATAAGGTATTTTAGTATACATGATTTAGTAAGTTTGGCAACCTACGTGATATCACATTGAAGATCACCGAGGTTACATCCTTTAAACACTTCAGAATTACAGATTTTAAATACCAAAACTTGGATGACCTAGTCTATAATGCCATAACATGATATTGTCTAAGGTTTGGTTGCAGTCACTGAGGTCAAGCTCGTCTTCACTCTTCCTCGTCTTCACAGGTTGACCATAAACAATCCCGAAAGCAGATTTAGCTTTCCCAATCACTTATCGTGAAGAAAGATCCCGGAATATACACCGATTGTTATTAAACAAGGTTGTCCAATTTTGGTCTTTAGTGAGTCTAATCGATGTATATAAGGTTACAAATCTAATTTTGGAACAAACAAGACATCCCGCAGATAGATCTTATCAAGAAGTTTAACATTTCCAAAACCTTGTGCACATGAAATAGATCCATCAAAGAATGCTAATTTTGTGGGTTTGATGGCGGGGTTTAAAGTGAGATATGAGCCTCTTGTTACCAAATATATGGGATGAAGCCCTAATCAAAAACCCATGTATCATTAATGAGAGAGAGGTGAGTGGAATATACCTATTTTAGCATGAGTAGCTATGTCAAGAATAGAGCTACCTTCCTTTTGTTGAGTAAGGAAGGCTTTGAAGGCAAAGAACCGAGCATCCAGAGTAGTGTCCTTGTCCCTTTCTTCACTTACATGTCTCGCCTCGACTTCTCCTCGGTTGTTTTGGAGGATTTAGAGGAGTTAGGCTTACCATGTAGTTTCCAAAGAAGTGTCCTTTGTATGATTTGTGCGCTTGTAGTGGTCACGAACAACTTTCCTATCTTCTCAAAGGGTTTCCTCGTAAGTCTCAAGAACCTCAAGAGGGCTTCCCCGACCACCAACATTGCTGAGCTATCAGTAGAGTGATCAGCAGAGTTGTTTTGCATCATCACTTTTCTTTTTCTTTCCTCATGTTTGACTTCAGCAAACACAGATTTGAGGTTGAGAGAGGTTTAGTAGCAAGAATTCTACCTCTAACATCATCAAGAGATGTGTTCAATCCAAATAAAGGAATTGGAATACCTTCTTTTCTCAATGATATCCTTGTATAAAGTCAAGATCCTCTACATCCTTCCAGGTAAGTTTCCAACATATCTAAGTGTTGTCATGCCTGTAGATAGTAGGTTAAAGTAATCTTGAAGTTACTGCATGCATCACCTTGTCTACAATTTTGGATTTGGGCTTCCGATCATAGACCTCGATGTATTGTCCTTCTTGAGTAAAGGTCTCGGCATTATCCCAAATTTCCTTAGCGCTTTCATACATCATGAAGTTCTCACTAATCTCTTTGGTCATTGACCTCGTGAGGATGGTCATGACTTGGTTATTTTCGTATCCCATGCTTCAAACTTGGGGTCGGGCTTTAGTGGGCGTGTTTGGAACTGCATAAGTATCCCATCTTGCTCGGCTGAGATATACATTTTCATAGATCTTGACCACAGCAGGTAGTTGTTGCCATCAAGTCTGTGATTTGTAAACAAATAGTTTTCAGTGACCCCAATCTGCTGAGGCTGCTGGGACTGTACTGAGGGTGAAGAAGCTTCAGATAAAGAAGACATTTTTGAAAAGATAGGAGATTTGCAGCGGATTAAAGATGATTATGGCTCTGATACCATGAAGAGAGTTTGAGAAAGTAATAATACTTGAGTAAACTACAACTTGTTTATTCATGTTTAAAGAATGGGTATAAATAGATACAAGCAAGAATGGGAAGGGCCTAGATAGTAAAGTAAAAGTTACTAGAGCCGGCTAGTATTAATTGCTAGAGTCGGCTATTACAATAGGACAAAATAGAGTTACTTTATGACATTAATTGTTTATGACATATTAATTGTTTATATAATACAATTAATATGTCATGTAACATAAGTGACATATGTAATAGGATTAATATTTCCAATATTTCCACATTATTGAATAAAAAAAATAGATATTTAAAACTCAACACAAATATGCCAAAACATATCACAACTCATTAATTACAACTTAGCATGAATTCTATCACCAAACAATACCAAAACTCACCAAAACTCAACCTATCATTATAAAACTATAATTACTCATTAGGAAGAGTCTCTTACCTCAATTTCCAGCAAAATCTGAAGCAAACGTCAAGCAATCGCAACAAATCGTTGATCCTCAACCCCAAACCCTATTTGATCAACAAAACCCTAAAATCCTATTTTCCGCAAAAAAAAAAAAGAAACTGAAAAAGGGCATAAAACTGAACAATACTAGGATTAACTGCTGAGAAACTATTTTTAGAATAATATACGTTTCAAGACGATCGTTTCGACTACTCATGGCTGAAAAACAGAGCTACGGATTGAAAGATACGAATTTTTCAAGAATCGAACTCAACGAATACAAAAAACTAGGGCTAAACTGAAAACTTACGAAATTAAGAGATGTTATTTTTCAAATTTATGTCTCTTCACGCTGATAACTTTTCTCTCCTCCGGCTCTTGAACAGATGAACGGATTGGTCACACGGTTGAAGTTTAATATTTCGCTTTCTTCCGGCCCTCTTTTTTTTGACAAATGCTACGTTCCTTTTTTTTTTTCTTGAATATGCGCAGTAAGTTATGGAGAAATAATTGGTATTATTTCTTTTTTATAGTTATTAATTAAATTCCATTTTAAATAATAACTAATCCCTTAATTAAATCATTTTTAATTAAATAAATAGGACAAATAGTAATTAAGTAGTAATAAATATACCCAATGACTATTTTACCCTTTCTGAAAAGTCGGGATGTTACATTCCTTCTTTCTTAAGAGGAGTTTCATCCTCTAAACTCGAATGTAATCGGGTGTACTTGAACTCGACTTGCAAAGCGCTTTCGCCTTCTAACTCTTACAGTCTTCTTTTTATTCCATCTTCCCAACTCTTTGCTTGTCTTAAGCCAACTTGAGGTTGCGACGATCCACTTCAATCTTCACGCTGCCTTGACGTATCAACTCGGTCTCGTATTTTGTCGCCGCCCCACTTCATCCTAGAAAACTCGCGTTCTTCTATCTCTATCTTCATGAAAGATCGCCGCGATCATGCTTCAACTCTTGTACGCCTTGGTCGCCCCGGAGGAACTGCAATTGCCATCCCGTGGTTTTCATTCTTCATTGTCCTTCCTAATCTTCCGCATTCAGACATTAAAGCCGATTCGGGATGACAATTGTTGCCATCTTCATTAAACTCATGACCAATGGTTGGTTGGGCTCCACCACTCACTTGTAACCGAAACAACTGATCTTCATCTTGTTCCTTCACGAACTCATCAATCGACTCGAATCTTACAATCATCGGTTCAACACTTTTTGCTTGCTCCTCGCCGCCTATACCCGAAGGTCGAATCTTCCCGGCCGAAACCACACTTCCGCACACTTGACTTCTTTTGATCTCAACTTCGCCATGGAACTTAAGCTTGTCGAAGAACTACAAGGTTCCCACCAAGGACTTCCGAGACTCCCTCGTGGGTGGAGAACATGTATTGCCATACTTTCTCTCTGACAGCTGATCCAATCCTCGTGCCAATTAGGGCTAGCTTGGAAAATAAATAAAATTGAAAAGTGACAAGTTAGGTACCAGGGTGGTATGTCAACTAGGTAAGCCAAGGGAAGGTATAATGCACATGAAATAAGGTAGGTTGCTTGGGTTACAAGTAAAACAAGATGATCCCGTGCTGATGAAAGTCGAAATTGGTTCCAGAATGAAGAATGAGGCATCAGATCATAATACAAAAGATAGCCACCGTGAAGGAAAACAAAAGAACACCTTGCGGATGAAGTTCTTTTGAGAGAGTGAAATTCTCGCAAGATACAAAGTGGTCTACAAAGACTTCAGAGGCAACTTGAAAGGATTATAATAAGCTTTCATATAAACCTTTAGAAAGTGGAGATGTTAAAGAAAACATCACACAAATGAAAAACAATGTAAA
>JAOBSW010000251.1:0-52687 GCA_026214975.1 Gentiana macrophylla | reverse complement strand
GATTTGAATGTATAACATTTATTTTGTAAAATGTTGATATGTCTAGTATGTTAACGTAAAATCAAAACAAGTCCCTTTTTAATCCATATTCAACTATTTTCGACTCATTTCTACCCTAGTTCGACTCCTTTCTACTCATTTCTACCTTATTTCTACCATAGTTCTCTATCATTCCATTTATAGATTGAATTTCCGTAGCAGCCAAGTCTAGAGGAATGTTATTAGCATGTAACAGATCAAAGGCTAAACTCAACCATCAGACTTTTTCCATACAGGGAATACCAATTTACTTCATTAAAACCGGAAACCGAATTGATTTTACAGTTCGATTTTTTTAAAATAAAAAACCGATTATAAAACTGTAGTTTGTCATTTTTCAATCCGGTTTGATCCAGTTTAATCAATTAATCCGGTTTTTAAATTTCTATAATAATAATACTTGAACACTATAATTAACTTAAATAAACATCATTGATATTCAATCACTTAAAATCGTAATTAAAATCATTTATTAACCCCAAATGCTCGATCGTTAGCGCATTTACCTCGCAGGGGTTCCTTATCGTACGTGTTCCTTGCCAAACATCCCGATTCCGGCATTTCTTCCGTATGGTAAAACTCATGATAGTATATGCATTTAATGAAATAAGTCATTATACGGTCGGCGTGAGCCTTATACAAACGTAGAAGTGGAGCTCTACTGATTGGCTCAAATGACCGACCACGCCCGATTTGAATGGATAACATATATTTTGTGAAATGTTGATATGTCTAGTATGTTTATGTAAAATTATACCAAGTTCCTTTTTAATACATATTCTACTATTTTGGACTCATTTCTACCTAATTTAACCCAAATCTACTCATTTCTACCTTATTTCTACCATTGTTCACTATCATTTCCATTTAAAGATTTAATTTGTATAGCGACTAGTCTAAAGAAAAGTAATTTTCATGTTGCGAGATCAAATGCTAAGCTCAACCATCAGGCGTTTTCATATACGGGAATACCAATTTACATCATTATAACCGAAACCAAACGGATTTTACGGTTTGATTTTTTTACTAAAACCTATCTTAAAATTGTAGTTTGTCATTTTTCAAACCGGTATTATCCATTTAATCGATTAATCCGGTTTTTCAATTTCTATAATAATCATCCTTGAACACTATAATTACTTTAAATAAACATCATTGATGTTAAATCACTTAAAATCGTAATTAAAAACATTTATCAACCCCAAATGCTCGATTCTGCTATTCATTCAACAAGATTAGGGATTTCTACCACATCCTCACAATCGTCCTCATCTTTCTTGATCTCAACTAAACATATATCCATAAAGTCACCATCCTTTCGGTTTTCAACATCCGATGCTTTCTTCACTTTACCTTTACCACTTATTGATCCTCCTCAACCGGTCTATAAAATCTAACACACTCATCGTCACCACCATCATTTTAAATCGTTAGCGCATTTACCACATGTGGGTTTCTTACCATTTTGATTTCCAAGCCTCCCGATTCCGGATTTCCTTCCAGTATGGTAAAATTCATGATGGAATATGCATTTAATGAAATAAGTCATTATATGGGCAATATGAGCCTTATACAACCGTACAAGCGGAGCTCTGCTTTGGCTAGCTCTAATGACCTACCTCGATTTGAATGTATAACATTTATTTTGTAAAATGTTGATATGTCTAGTATGATTACGTAAAATTATAACAAGTTCCATTTTAATCCATATTCTTCTATTTTTGACTCATTTCTAACCTAGTTCGACTCCTTTCTACTCATTTCTACCTGATTTCTACCACAGTTCACTATCATTCCATTTATAGATTGAATTTCTATAGCATCCAAGTCTAGAGAAAAGTTATTAGCATGTCGCAGATCAAAGGCTAAACACAACCATCAGACGTTTTCCATACGGTGAATACCAATATACTTCATTAAAATAGGAAACCAAACTGATTTTACAGTTTGATTTTTTTACAATAAAACACGATTACAAAACTGCAGTTTATCATTTTTCAATCCGGTTTGATCCAGTTTAATCAATGAATCCGGTTATTAAATTTCTATAATAATCATCATTGAACCCTATAATTAACATTAATAAACATCATTGATATTCAATCACTTAAAATCGTAATTAAAAATCGTTTATCAACCCTAAATGCTCGATCCTTAACGTATTTACCTCGTAGGGGTTCCTAATCGTACGTATCGCTTCCCAAACCTCCCGATTCCAGCTTTCCATCCAGTATGGTAAACTCATTATGGAATATGTATTTAATGAAATAAGTCATTATACCGTCAGTATTAGTCTCATACAAGCATAGAAGAGGAGCTCTGCGAGCTTGGCTCTAATGACCGACCTTCTTTGATTTGAATGGATAACATTTATTTTGTGAAATGTTGATATGTCTAGTATGTTTACGTAAAATTATACCAAGTTCATTTTTAATCCATATTCTACTATTTTGGTCGCATTTCTACCCAATTTCGACCCATTTCTACCTAATTTCTACCACAATGGATAACATTGATTTTGTGAAATGTTGATATGTCTAGTATGTTTACGTAAAATTATACCAAGTTCCTTGTGAATCCATATTCTACTATTTTGGTCACAATTCTACCCAATTTCGACCCATTTCAACATGATTTCTACCACAATTCACTATCATTTCATTTATAGATTGAATTTCTATAACAACTAGGTCTAGAAAAGTTATTTGCATGTCTCAAATCAAAGGCTAAGCTCAACCATCAGGCGTTTTCATACGAGGAATAACAATTTACTTCATTATAACCGGAAACCAAACGGATTTTACGGTTCGATTTTTTCAATAAAAACCTATTATAAAAGCGTAGTTTGTCATTTTCAATCGATTTGATCCAGTTTAATCGGTTAATCCGGTTTTTCAAAAACTATAATAATCATCCTTGAACACTATAATTACTTTAAATAAACATCATCCATATTCAATCACTTCAAATCGTAATTAAAATCATTTATCAACCCCAAATGCTCGATTCTACCTTCCATGCAACGCGATTAGAGAACATATATCCATAAAGTCATCATCCTTTCGGTTTTCAACATCCGATGCTTTCTTCAGTTTAACTTTACCACTTATTGATCCACCTCAGCCGGTCTAAATTCTAACACACTCATCATCACCACCATCATTTTCAATCATTAGCGCATTTACCTCATGTGGGTTTACGTACCATTTTCCAAAGATGGTAAATTCATGATTGAATATCCATTTAATGAAATAAGTAATTATATGGCCAGGATGATCCTTACACAACCGTACAAGCGGTGCTCTGCAGTTGGCCTTAATGACCGACCTCACTGATTTGAATGTATAACATTTATTTTGTAAAATGTTGATATGTCTAGTATATTTACGTAAAATTATAACAAGTTTCATTTTAATCCATATTCTACTATTTTCGACTTATTTCTACTCTAGTTCGACTCATTTCTACCTGATTTCTACCACAGTTCAATATCATTCCATTTATAGATTGAATTTCTATAGCAGCCAAGTCCAGAGAAAGGTTATTAGTATGTCGGAGATCAAAGGATAAACTCAACTATCAGACGTTTTCCATGCGGAAAATACCAATTTACTACATTAAAACAGAAAACTAAACTGATTTTACAGTTCAATGTTTTTACAAAAAAAAAAAAAACCGATTATAAAACTGCAGTTTGTCATTTTTCAATCCGGTTGGATCCAGTTTAATCAATTAATCCGGTTTTTAAATTTATATAATATTCATCCTTGAACGCTATAATTAACTTAAATAAACATAATTGATATTCAATCACATAAAATCATAATTAAAATCATTTACCAACCCAAAATGCTCGATCGTTAGCGCATTTACCTCACAGGGTTCCTTATCGTACGTGTTGTTTTCCAAACCTCCCGATTCCGGCTTTCCTTCCAGTATGGTAAAACTCATGATGGACTATGCGTTTAATGAAATAAGTCATTATACGGTCAGCATGAGACTAATACAAGCGTAGAAGCAGAGCTCTGCAGTTGGTTCTAATGTCCGAACTCGCTGATTTGAATGGATAACATTTATTTTGTGAAATGTTGATATGTCTAGTATGTTTACGTAAAATTATACCAAGTTCTTTTTTAATCCATATTCTACTATTTTGGACTCATTTCTACCCGATTTCGACCCATTTCTACCTGATTTCCATCACAGTTCACTATCATTCCATTTATAGATTGAATTTCTATAACTGCAAGGTCTAGAAAAAAGTTATCTGCATGTCGCAGATCAAAGATAAGCTCAACCATCAGACGTTCTTCATACATGAATACCAATTTACTCATTATTCTTTGGAAACCAAACGGATTTTACGGTTCGATTTTTACAATAAAAACCTATTATAAAGCGTAGTTTGTCATCTTCAATCGGTTTGATCCACTTTCATCGGATAATCCGGTTTTTCAATTTCAATAATAATCATCCTTGAACGCTATAATTACTTTGAATAAACATCATTGATATTCAATCACTTAAAATCGTAATTAAAATCATTTATCAAACCCAAATGCTCGTTACGCCTTTCTTCGACAAGATTAGGATTTCTACCACATCCTCACAATCGTCCTCATCTTTCTTGATCTCAATCGAACATGTATCCATAAAGTCATCATCTTTTCGGTTTTCAACATCCGGTGCTTTCTTCTCTTTATCTTTACCACTTATTGATCCATGTCAACGATCTATCAAATCTAACACACTCATCGTCACCACCATCGTTTTCAATCGTTAGCGCATTTACCTCATGTAGGTTTCTTACAATTTTGCTTTCCAAACCTTCTGATTCCGGCTTTCCTTCAAGTATGGTAAAATTCATGATGGAATATGCATTTAACGAAATAAGTCATTATCGGCCGGGATGAGCCTTATACAACCATACAAGTGGAGCTCAGTAGGTGGCTCTAATGACCGACCTCGTTGATTTGAATGTATAACATTTATTTTGTAAAATGTTGATATGTCTAGTATGTTTACGTAAAATTATAACAAATTCCATTTTAATCTATATTCTACGATTTTTACTCATTTCTACCCTAGTTCGACTCTTTTCTACTCATTTCTACTTGATTTCTACGAGTTTCACTTTCATTCCCTTTAGAGAATGAATTTCTATAGACCAAGTCTGAGAAATATTATTAGCGTGTCACAGATCAAAGGCTAAACTCAACCATCAGACATTTTCCATACGAGGAATACCAATTTACTTCATTAAAACCGGAAACCAAACTAGTTTTACAGTTCGACTTTTTTACAATTAAAAACCGATTATAAAACTTCAGTTTGTCATTTTTCAATCCGGTTTGATCCAGTTTAATCAATTAATCTGTTTTTTAAATTTCTATAATAATCATCCCTGAACACTATAATTAAAATAAATAAACATCATTGATATTCAATCACTTAAAATCATAATTAAAATCATTTATCAACCCCAAATGCTCGATCCTTAACGCATTTACCTCGCAGGGGTTCCTTATCGTACGTGTTGCTTGCCAAACCTCCCGATTCCAGCTTTGCTTCTAGTATGGTAAAGCTCATGAGGGAATATGCTTTTAATGAAATAAGTCATTATACGGTCAGCATGAGCCTCATACAAGCGTAGAAGCAGAGCTCTGCAGTTGGCTCTAATGACCGACCTCGCTGATTTGATGGATAACATTGATTTTGTGAATTGTTGATATGTCTAGTATGTTTACGTAAAATTATATATTCTATTATTTTGGAGTCATATCTACCCAATTTCGACCCATTTTTACTCATTTGTACCTGATTTCTACCACAGTTCACTATTATTCCATTTATAGATTGAATTTTTATAGCATCTAGGTCTAGAGAAAAGTTATTTGCATGTCAAAGATCAAAGGCTAAGCTCAACCATCAAACATTTTTCACATGAGGAATACCAATTTACTTCATTATAACCGGAAACCAAACTGATTTTACGGTTCGATTTTTTACAATAAAAAACCTATTATAAAACTGTAGCTTATCATTTTCAATCCGATTTGATCCAATTGAATCAGTTAATCCGTTTTCTAAATTTCTATAAAAATCATCCTAGAACACTATAATTACTTTAAATAAACATCATTGATATTCAATCACTTAAAATCGTAATTAAAATCATTTATCAACACCAAATGCTCGATTCTGCCTTTCCATCGAAAAGATTAGGGATTTCTACCGCATCCTCACAATCGTCCTCATCTTTCTTGATCTCAAAAGAACATATATCCATAAAGTCATCATTCATTCGGTTTTCTACATCCAATGCTTTCTTCTCTTTACTTTTACCAATTTTGATCTGGTCAACGGTCAATCAAATCTAACACACTCATCGTCACCACCATCATTTTTAATCTTTACCACTTTTACCTCATGTGGGTTTCTTACAATTTTGCTTTCCAAACCTCCCGATTCCAGCTTTCCTTCAAGTATGGTAAAATTCATGATGGAATATGCATTTAACGAAATAAGTCATTATACGGCCAGAATGAGCCTTATACGACCATACAAGTGGAGCTAGAGGTGGCCAAATGGTGTAACCGCCGGTTTTTCTAACCGCCGGTTTTTCAAACCGGCGGTTTGACGAACCGCCGGTTTGTCAAACCGGCGGTTTGAAAAACCGCGTTTTCTTGCTCAAAACCGCCGGTTGCGGTTTGAGCAGTTCGGTTTGCCCCGGTTTGCTCCCGGTTTGCTCCCGGTTCAGATCACGGTTCGAGATCACGGTTCCGGCCACGGTTTTAAAATTTCATTTTTTTTTCTTTTCATTTTTATATAACATTTATTATTTTCACTACAATAACAAATTATTATTATTTTAATTATAATTATTAAAGCGAATGTAATATATATATTATTTTAAATAGATTTCTATTCGGTTTTAAAAATAATATTAATATTATGTTGTTTGGTATATAATATATATATTACCGTATATTGTGTTGTTTTTCTTATATGTAAATTGTGTTATCTTTTCAACGCTTGTACCGATAATTCGGTTGCCTACGTATTTTTTATATGTAATCGTGTCGGAGGCACAACACATATAAAAAAATCAAAGCGAACGTAGTTCTAATTCTTTATTTTTTTAGACTTTTATGGTTATGTTTGTTATTGTTTTTTTAAGTCTTTTATGGTTTTTTAATAAGTTTTTGAGTCGGTTTAAGTATCCGTTGATTATAAATGTTGTTTTATGGTATTTTGAATAAGTTTTTGAGTCGGTTTAAGTATCGTTGATTATAAATGTTGTTTTATGGTTTTTGAATAAGTTTTTGAGTCGGTTTAAGTATACGTTAATTATTAAGTCTTTAATGGTTTTTTAATAAGTTTTTTGAGTCGGTTTAAGTATACGTTGATTATTAAAGTCTTTTTATTAGATAATATGTTTGGTATATTGTGTTGTTTTTCTTATATGTAAATTGTGTTATCTTTTCAACGCTTGTACCGATAATTCGGTTGCTTTACGTATTTTTATATGTAATCGTGTCGGAGGCACAACACATATAAAAAAATCAAATCGAACGTAGTTCTAATTCTTTAGTTTTTTAGACTTTTATGGTTATGTTTGTTATTGTTTTTTTTAAGTCTTTTATGGGTTTTTAATAAGTTTTTTGAGTCGGTTTAAGTATCCGTTGATTATAAATGTTGTTTTATGGTATTTTGAATAAGTTTTTTGAGTCGGTTTAAGTATACGTTGATTATAAATGTTGTTTTATAGTTTTTTGAATAAGTTTTTTGAGTCGGTTTAAGTATACGTTGATTATTAGTCTTTAATGGTTTTTTAATAAGTTTTTTGAGTCGGTTTAAGTATACGTTGATTATAAATGTTGTTTTATGGTTTTTTGAATAAGTATTTTTAGTTATTTTTATATGTTTTTATAGTTTCTATCGGGTTTTTAATGGTTTTTTTAATTGTTTTCTATAGTTTTTAGTTATTAGTAGTAGGTTTCTTATAATTATTTTTAAGATATAAATTGCGTACCTTTAATCAACGCCGGTATTTGAGCTTGTTCTGCCGAAGTTTCGATGTCACCGCCTTGAACTGTGACTCCTCATCTTACGATCAATGTCTTGCACCTCTCTCGGCTTCGTACCCAATCTTGACTAAGCATCTGCTTCTAAAGTGGTGGGATGAAGCGCACATCTTTTGTTGTTTAGCACATACCCCGCCATCTTTGAAAGTGTGTTCCACGGTGACGGTCGAAAGCAGGGCAACTTAAAAACTCCATCGCCATAATTGCTAGAATCGAAATTCCTTAACGTGTCTCTTCCACCACTTCAATAAGTCGAATCCGAAATCATAGTTATCGCCATCACGACCTTCAAATGTAGTGTTTAGATATTTTGATATCTCTGTCGTTGATCGGATGATGATGTCGCTCCTTCTGCCGTTTGAACTCATTTTCTCCATAACTTTTTAAGTCCGCCGGGAGACACCTGCAGTTAGTAGAAGCACTTGCGGATGGATTGGGAACGCGTCGATTCTCAATCCATACATACGCTCATATACAACATACAAATCGTTTAATAAATTTTCTAGTCTATCTACTTCAACCGTAAAATCTACCGGGGGCACATTATCAGTAATAGACAAAGCATCATAGTAAGCACCTAACATGTTAGACACACCTACTAGTCTTATACGAGGGTCGAGTATAGAAGAAATGAGATAAGTGTCAGGAATATGCAACATGTATTTATTCCATTTATCCTTCATCAGCACTAAACATCGAAATAATGTAGTGTAAATGTTCCATGCTTTCAAACTCGATATTATTTCTACACATGCAGGCAAGACTAAATGTGATGTGGGTTCATAACATTTTGAAAACAATTCAGTAAATTTTTTGAATATTGAAAAAACATCCATCAGTGTCTTGCATCCAGTCCAAATAGAGGGATACAAACGATATTCGCTCGGACAATGTTTATTTACAAATTCACAAAAGGTATTTTTAATTTTGTTTTTTTTTTCCAAAGATCATAAGTCGTGTTCCACCTATGCGGTACATCTTGCGGCAGTTTGACTTGGCGATGACCTTTATCTTTAAGAAAGTTATACCACTTATGAACAAGAACATTTCTACCTAAAATATGGGAAATCGCATTTTTTATCGAAGTAATATTATGGTCATAAACTTTTAGACCATCCTTTACACACAAATTAAAAATATGGCATAAACATCTAACATGAAAAAATTGACCGTTACATAGAGGTTCACAATATCGGGATAAGTCGGGAATAGAAGCAGTGTTGTTTGCAGCATTGTCAAACGCAATAGAAAAAACTTTACCTTTTAAATCGTATTCCTCAAAAATATCAACTAATACAGATGCAATGTTAGAAGCACTATGGATCTCGTTAAATAAACGAAAAGCAAGTAACCTTTTTGGACAATCCAAGTGTTGTCAATCCAGGTGACCCGACATGCCCAAATAAAAATTGTTCGTCCTCCTATCCTTCCAAATATCGCACATACACATATTCGGTATTTATTGTTCTTCAAAGTTTCTATAATAATATTTTGTCGTTTAATAAATTTATTTTTGAAATCCTAGTCACCGTTGCCTGAGGGGATACGAGTAAAAGCATTTTGCAAAGCCCTGTATACGTAATTTTCAAAAATAGGATTTTCGAGAAAGCTAAAAGGAAGACCCATACCCGCAATAAGATCCGTAGTTAGATCTCTACGAGTTATCACGAGTGTAAATAAAGAGTGGATTAGTGTTACCTCCGCTGAGCTCGGCATGTTTAGCTGGGATTGAGAAGAGCCGTCTTCCAATTTTTCGGGTGTTTAGTTATAATGTGAGTCCGCAACGTTCCATAACCACCGGAATGTTTAAATTGATATTTTTTCCCCACGAAATTGCACACCCCGTAGAACAATTTTCCGGGGTTAGCTAAACCTATTTCATCAGTCCGAGGAACCTTTGTGAAAAATTCCGTAAAAATTCTCGATGATAACTTTTTTTCTTGTGTTGTGGCTCCGGCACTTTCACTAGCATGTAAATCGAATGACTCGGGAGTAGGAGTAGGATCAGCACTAGAACAACTATGACGACGCTGACTCCCACCACGTCCTTGTCTAGGTCCTCTATGACGGGAAGCATTAGGAAATACATCAACATCATCATCAACGTCGACTTCATCATTATCTTCAACCGTTAAGGTTGATGTTAAAATTTCCACCTTGAGACATTATATCATTTGTAATGACTATCAAACTCATCTTCATTGTAACCTGGAGGTGTTTGAATTGAGAATCGAAATGTGACTACCGGTGATAGAGTGCATGTAATATTGGGGTCTATAGCCACCAACAAGATCATCCGATTCGGCACAAACGTATCATCATCACGAGTAACATTTCGATTTCCTCTGATGATTCACCTCTTCTTGACATTTTAAAAATCTAAATTAAATAAAACTGTTATAAAAAAAATTTAATTTAACTAACCAATTTTACTTATAACTAAAACCGAATTGAAGTAACGATTAAATCAGAACAACATCAAATTTCGGTCTAGTAAGTAAATTTGATTATAAAAATTAATTTTTTTTACACTTGTAAAAAAACTAGTTGAATAAAATACAAAACCAAATTTACTTATAACTAAAACCGTATTGAAGTAACGATTAAATCAGAACAACTTCAAAAATCGGTATCGTAAAGTAAATTTAATTGTTGTTTTTAACAACTAAACAAACTTGATAATCAAAGAAATTAATATAACATGTAAGAAATGAGTAGAAGATTGAGAGAGAATGAGATTGGTTTGGTGTAGGAATGATGTTATATTTATAGGAAATTTTTTGGGGTGAGATTGGGAGGAAAAAAAAAAAAAAAAAATAGCCGTTGGAATTTGGAAATAGACGTTGGAAAAGAAAGGTTTTTATATGCACCCGAAAAAAAAAAAAAAAAAAAAAAAAAAAAAAAACATTGGGCGGTTAAACCGGCGGTTCCGTTTCGGTCCGGTCCGGCCGGGCGGTTTTACCAGTTCCGGCCATCCGGTTTGAACCGGCGGTTCCGGTTCGGTTCCGGTTACCAATAACACAAACCGGCGGCAAACCGGCAAACCGGCGGTTTTCGAACCGCCGGTTCCGGTTCGAACCGCCGGTTCCGGTTTCGGTTTGGCCACCTCTAAGTGGAGCTCTGTAATTGGCTCTAATCACCGAACTCGCTGATTTGAATGTATAACATTTATTTTGTAAAATGTTGATATGTCTAGTATGTTTACGTAAAATTATAAAAATTTCCATTTTAATCCATATTCTACTATTTTCGACTCATTTCTACCCTAGTTCGACTCTTTTCTACTCATTTCTACCTGATTTCTACCACATTTCACTATCATTCCATTTATAGAATGAATTTCTATACCAGCCAAGTCTTGAGAAACGTTATTAGCGTGTAGCAGATCAAAGGATAAACTCAACAATAAGACGTTTTCCATACGGGGAATACCAATTTACTTCATTAAAACCGGAAACCAAAGCGGTTTCTGATTCGATTTTTACAATAAAAAACCGATTATAAAACTGCAGTTTGTCATTTTTCAAACAGTTTTGATCCAGTATAATCAATTAATCAGGTTTTAAAATTTCTATAATAATCATCCCTGAACACTATAATTAAATTAAATAAACATCATTGATATTCAATCACTTAAAATCGTAATTAAAATCTTTTAGCAACCCCAAATGCTCGATCGTTTGCGCATTTACCTCGCAGGGTTTCCTCATCATACGTGTTGCTAGCCAAACCTCCAGATTCCGGCTTTCCTTCCAAAAGATGGTAAAACTCATGATGGAATATTCATTTGATGAAATAAATCATTATCTGATCGACTTGAGCCTCATACAAGCGTAGTAGTAGAGCTCTCATGATTGGCACTAATGACCGACCTCACTGATTTGAATGGATAACATTTATTTTGTGAAATGTTCATATGTCTAGCATGTTTATGTAAAATTATACCTAGTTCCTTTTTAACCCATATTCTACTATTTTGGACTCATTTCTATCCAATTTCGACCCATTTCTACTCATTTGTACCTGATTTCTACCAGTACTATTATTCCATTTATAGATTGTATTTCTATAGCAAATTGTGTTCAGAGAAAGTTATTTGCATGTCGTAGATCAAAGGCTAAGCTCAACCAACAGACATTTTTATATGGGAAATACCAATTTACTTCATTATAACCGAAAACCAAACGGATTTTACGGTTTCATTTTTTTTACAATAAAAAACCTATAATAAAACTGTAGTTTATCATTTTCAATCCGGTTTGATCCAGTTTAATCTGTTAATCCGGTTTTTCAATTTTCTATAATAATCATCCTTGAACACTATAATTACTTTAAATAAACATCATTGATATTCAATCATTTAAAATCGTAATTAAAATTATTTATCAACCCCAAATGCTCGATTTTGCCTTTCCTTCGACAAGATTTAGGATTTCTACCACATTCTCACAATCGTGCTCATCTTTCTTGATCTCAACTGAACATATATCCATAAAGCCATCATCCTTTCAGTTTTTTACATCCGATTCTTTGTTCTCTTTACCTTTACCACTTATTGATTCACCTCAACCGGTCTATCAAATCTAACACACTCATCATCACCACCATCATTTTGAATCGTTAGCACATTTACCTCATGTGTGTTTTTTACCATTTTGCTTTCCAAACATCCCGATTCCGGATTTCCTTCCAGTATGGTAAAATTCATGATGGAATATGCGTTTATTGAAATAAGTCATTATAAGGCCGGGATGAGGCTTATATAACCGTACAAGCGAGCTCTGCTGTAGCTTGCTCTAATGACCGACCTCGGCCGATTTGAATGTATAACATTTATTTTATAAAATGTTGATATGTCTAGTATGTTTATGTAAAATTAAAACAAGTTCCAATTTAATCCATATTCTACTATTTTCGACACATTTCTACCCGATTTCGACCTATTTCTGCTCATTTATACCATATTTCTACCACAGTTCACTATCATTCCATTTATAGATTGAATTTATATAGCAGCTAGATTTAGAGAAAAGTTATTTGCATGTCCTAGATCAAACGCTAAGCTCAACCATCAGACGTTTTTCATATGGGGAATACCGATTTACTTCATTATAACGGGAAACCAAATGCATTTTACTGTTCGGTTTTTTTACAATAAAAAACCTATTATAAACTGTAGTTTGTCATGATCTAGTTGAATCACTTAATCCGGTTATTCAATTTCTATAATAATCATCCTTGAACACTATAATTACTTTAAATAAACATCATTGAGATTCAATCACTTAAAATTGTAATTAATATCATTGATCAACTGAACATATATCCATAAAGTCATCATCCTTTCGGTTTTGAACATTCGATGATTTCTTCTTTTTACCTTTACCACTTATTGATCCACCTCAACCGGTCTATCAAATCTAACACACTTATCGTCACCACCATTTATTTTCAATCGTTAGCGCATTTACCTCGTGTGGGTGTCTTACGATTTTGCTTTCCAAACCTCCTCGATTCGGCTTTCCTTCCGAGAATGGTAAAATTCATGATGGAATATGCATTTAATGAAATAAGTCATTATACGGCCAGGATGAGCCTTATACAACCGTACATGCGGAGCTCAAAGAGCTTGGCTCTAATGACCGACCTCATTGATTTGAATGTATAACAATTATTTTGTAAAATGTTTATATGTCTAGTATGTTTACGTGAAATTATTAAGTTCCATTTTAATCCATATTCTACAATTTTACTCATTTCTATCCAAGTTCGACTCCTTTCTACTCATTTCTACCGATTTCTACCACGATTCACTATCATTCCATTTATAGATTGGATTTCTATAGCGAGCCAAGTCTATAGAAAAATTATTAGCATGTTGCGATCAAAGGCTAAACTCAACCATCGAAGTTTTCCATACGGGAATACCAATTTACTTCATTATTAAAACCGGAAACCAAACTGATTTTACTGATTCAATTTTTTACAATAAAAAACCGATCATAAAACTACAGTTCGTCATTTTTAAATCCGGTTTGATCCAGTTTAATCAATTAATCCGGTTTTTTAATTTCTATAATAATCATCCTTGAACACTATAATTAACTTAAATAAACATCATTGATATTCAATCACTTGAAATCAAAATTAAAATCATTTATCAACCCCAAAGGCTCGATCGTTAGCATATTTACCTCACAGGGGTTCCTTATCGTACGTTTTGCTTACCAAACCTCCCGATTCCGGATTCCAGTATGGTAAAACTCATGATGAAATATGCATTTAATGAAATATGTCATTATACGGTCTGCATGAGCCTCATACAAGCATAGAAGCGGAGCTCTGCAGTTGCCTCTAATGACCGACCTTGCTGATATGAATAGATAACATTTATTTTGTGAAATGTTGATATGTCTAGTATATTTACGTAAAATTATACCAAGTTCCTTTTTAATCCATATTCTACTATCATTCCATTTATAGATTGAATTTCTATAGCAGCTAGTCTAGAGAAAAGTTATTTGCATGTCGCAGATCAAAGGCTTAGCCCAACCATCGACGCGTTTTCATACGGGAATACCAATTTACTTCATTATAACCGAAACCAAAAGGATTTTACGGTTCGATTATTTTCAATAAAAAACCTATTATAAAGCTCAGTAGTTTGTCATTTTTCAATCCGGTTTGATCCAGTTTAATCGATTAATCCGGTTTTCAATATCTATAATAATCATCCTTTAATACTATAATTACTTTAAATAAACATCATATATATTCATTCACTTAAAATCGTAATTAATATAATTTATCAACCCCAAATGCTCGATTCGCATTTCCTTCGACAAGATTAGGGATTCTACCACATCCACGATCGCCTCATCTTTCCGGATCACAACGAAAATATATCCATAAAGTCATCATCCTTACGGTTTTCAACATCCTATGATTTCTTCTCTTTACCTTTACCACTTATCGATCCACCTCGGCGGTCTATCAAATCTAACACACTCATCATCACCACCATCATTTTCAATCGTAAGCTCATTTACCTCGTGTGGGTGTCTTACCATTTTGCTTTCAAACCTCATGATTCGGATTTCCTTCCAAAGATAGTAAAATTCATGATAGAATATGCATTTAATGAAATAAGTCATTATATTGCCAAGATGAGCCTTATACAACCAAACAAGCGGAGCTCTACAGGTTAGCTCTAATGACCCACCTCGCGGATTTGAATGTATAACATTTATTTTGTAAAATGTTGATATTTCTAGTATGTTTACGTGAAATTATAACAAGTTCCATTTTAATTCATATTCTACTATTTTGAATCATTTCACTTACTAGTTCGACTCATTTCTACTCATTTCTAATCGATTCTACCACGATTCACTATCATTCAATTTATAGATTGAATTTTTATAGCGACCAAGTCTAGAGAAAAGTTATTAGCATGTCGCGGATCAAAGGCTAAAGTCAACCATCATACATTTTCCGTGCGGGAATACCAATTTACTTCATTAAAACCGGAAACCAAACTGATTTTACTGATTCGATTTTTTTCAATACAAAACCGATTATAAAACTGCAGTTTCTCATTTTTCAATCCGGGTTGATCCAATTTAATCAATTAATCCGGTTTTTAAATTTCTATAATATTCATCCTTGAACACTATAATTTAATTAAATAAACATCATTGATATTAAATAACTTAAAATCGTAATTAAAATCATTTATCAACCCCAAATGCTCGATCGTTAGCGTATTTACCTTGCAAGGGTTTCTTATTATGCGTGTTGCTTGCCAAACCTCCCGATTCGGATTTCCTTCCAAAGTATGGTAAAACTCATTAGGAATATGCATTTAATGAAATAAGTCATTATACGGTCGACATGAGCCTCATACAAAGCGTAGAGCGGAGATCTCAGACTTGGCTATAATGACCGACCTTCTTGATTTGAATGGGTAACATTTATTTTGTGAAATATTGATATGTCTAGTATGTTTACGTAAAATTATATTAAGTTCCTTTTTAATCCATATTCTACTATTTTGGACTCATTTCTACATGATTTCCACCTATTTTTACTCATTTCTACCTGATTTCTACCAGAGTTCCCTATCATTCCATTTATAGATTGAATTTCTATAGCAGCTAGGTCTAGAGAAAAGTTATTTGCATGTCTCTAATCAAAGGCTAAGCTCAACCATCAAAAGTTTTTCATACAGGGAATACCAATTTACTTCATTATGACCGGAAACCAAACAGATTTTATAGTTTGATTTTTTTACAATATAAAACCTATTATAAAACTGTAGTTTGTCATTTTTCAATCCGGTTTGATCCAGTTTATTCAGTTAATCCGGTTTTTCAATTTCTATAATAATCATCCTTGGACACTATAATTACTTTAAATAAACGTCATTGATATTCAATCACTTAAAATCATAATTAATATCATTTATCAACCCTAAATGCTCGATTCTGCCTTTCCTTCGACAAGATTAGGGATTTCTACCACTTCCTCACAATCGTCCTCAACTTTCTTGATCTCAACTGAACATATATCCATAAAGTCATCATCCTTACGGTTTTCATCATCCGATGATTTCTTCTCTTTACCTTTACCACTTATTGATCCACCTCAACCGGTCCATCAAATCTAACACATTCATCGTCACCACCATCATTTTAAATCGTTAGCACATTTACCACATGTGGGTGTCTTACCATTTTGCTTTCCAAACCTTATGATTCCGGCTTTCCTTCTAGTATGGTAAAATTCATGGTAGAATATGCATTTAATGAAACAAGTCTTTATACGGCCAGGATGAGCCTTATACAACCGTACAAGCGGAGCTCTGCAGTTGGCTCTAATGACCGACCTCGGCCGATTTGAATGTATAACATTTATTTCATAAAATGTTGATATGTCTAGTATGTTTACGTGAAATTATAACAAGTTCTATTTTAATTCATATTCTACTATTTTTGACTCATTTCTACCCTAGTTTGACTCTTTTCTACCGGAGTTCTACTACAGTTCACTATCGTTCCATTTATAGATTGAATTTCTATTGTAGCCAAGTGTAGAGAAAAGTAATTAGCATGTCGCAGATAAAAGGCTAAACTCAACCATCAGACGTTTTCCACACGGGGAATACCAATTTACTTCATTAAAACTGTAAACCAAACTGATTTTACTGTTCGATTTTTTACAGTACAAAACCAATTATAAAATTGCAGTTTCTCATTTTTCAATCCCGGTTGATCCAGTTTAATCAATTAATCCGGTTTTTAAATTTCTATAATAACCATCCTTGAACACTACAATTAACTTAAATAAACATCATTGATATACAATCACTTAAAATCATAATTAAAATCATTTATCAAACCCAAATTCTCGATCGTTAGCGTATTTACCTCGCAGGGGTTCCTGATCGTACGTGTTGCTTGCCAAACCTCCCGATTCCGGCTTTCCTTCAAGTTTGGTAAAACTCTTGAGGGAATATGCATTTAATGAAATAAGTCATTATACGCTCACCATGAGACTCATACAAGCGTAGAAGCGGAGATCTGCAGTTGGTTCTAATGTCCGAACTCGCTGATTTGAATGGATAACATTTATTTTGTGAAATGTTGATATGTCTAGTATGTTTACGTAAAATTATACAATGTTCCTTTTTAATCTATATTCTACAAAATTGGACTCATTTCTACCCGATTTCCACCCTTTTCTACTCATTTCTACCTGATTTCTACCATAGTTCACTATCATTCCATTTATAGAGTGAATTTATATAGCAGCTAGGTCTAGAGAAAAGTTATTATCATGTCGCAGATCAAAGGCTAAGCTCAACCATCAGACGTTTTTCATACGGGGAATACCAATTTACTTCATTATAACCGGAAACCAAACGGATTTTACGGTTCGATTTTTTTAACAATAATAAACATATTATAAAACTATAGTTTGCCATTTTTCAATCCGGTTTGATCCAGTTTAATCAGT
This sequence comes from Gentiana macrophylla, assembly GCA_026214975.1. Taxonomy (NCBI): domain Eukaryota; kingdom Viridiplantae; phylum Streptophyta; class Magnoliopsida; order Gentianales; family Gentianaceae; genus Gentiana; species Gentiana macrophylla. The sequence goes on along the minus strand of JAOBSW010000251.1, from coordinate 34,544 downwards.
TAATCCAGTTTTTCAATTTCTATAATAATCATTCTTAAACACTATAATTACTTTAAATAAACATCACTGATATTCAATCTCTTAAAATTGTAATTAAAATCATTTATCAACCCCAATGCTCGATTATGCCTTTCTTTCGACAAGATTAGGGATTTCTACCACATCCTCACTATTGTCCTCATCTTTCTTGATCTCAACTGAACATATATCCATAAAGTCATCATCCTTTCGGTGTTCAACATTCGATTCTTTCTTCTCTTTACCATTACCACTTATTGATCCACCTCAACCGGTCTATCAAATCTAACACATTCATCGTCACCACCATCATTTTCAATCGTTAGAATATTTACCTCATGCGGGTTTCATACCATTTTTCTTTCCAAACCTTTGATTCCGGCTTTCCTTTTAGTATGGTAAAATTAGTGATGGAATATGCATTTAATGAAATAAGTCATTATACGGCCAGGACGAGCCTTATACCGTACAAGCAGAGCTCTACAGTTGGCTCTAATGACCGACCTCGCTGATTTGAATGTATAACATTTATTTTGTAAAATGTTGATATGTCTAGTATGTTTACATAAAATTATAAAAAGTTCCATTTTAATCCATATTCTACTATTTTCGACTCATTTCCACCCTATTTCGTCTCCTTTCTACTCATTTCTACCTGATTTCTACCACAGTTCACAATTATTCCATTTATAGATTGAATTTGTATAGCAGCCAAGTCTAGAGAAAAGTTATTAGCATGTCGCAGATCAAAAGCTAAACTCAACCATCAGACGTTTTCCATACGGGGAATACCAATTTACTTCATTAAAACCGGAAACCAAACTGATTTTATAGTTCGATTTTTTTACAATAAATCCCGATTATAAAACTGCAGTTTGTCATTTCTCAATATGGTTTGATCCAGTTTAATCAATTAATCTGGTTTTTAAATTTCTATAATAATCATCCTTGAACACTATAATTAACTTAAATAAACATCATTGATATTCAATCACTTAAAATCACAATTTAAATAATTTATCAAACCCAAATGCTTGAACGTTAGCGCATTTACCTCACATGGGTTTCTTATCGTACGTGTTGCTTGCCAAACCTCCCGATTCCGGCTTTCCTTTCAGTATGGTAAAACTCATGATGGAATATGCATTTAATGAAATAAGTCCTTATACGGTCAGCATGAGACTCATACAAGCGTAGAAGCGGAGCTCTGTAGTTGGTTCTAATGTCCGAACTCGTTGATTTGAATGAATAACATTTATTCTGTGAAATGTTGATATGTCTAGTTTGTTTACGTAAATTTATACCATGTTCCTTTTTAATCCATATTCTTCTAAAATGGACTCATTTCTACCCGATTTCGGCCCAATTCCTACTCATTTCTACTGATTTCTACCACAATTCACTATCATTACATTTATAGAGTGAATTTCTATAGCAGCTAGGTCTAGAGAAAAGTTATTTATCGTAGATCAAAGGCTAAGCTCAACCATCATACGTTTTTCATACGGGAATACCAATTTACTTCATTATAACCGAAAAACCAAACGGATTTTACGGTTCGATTTTTAACAATAGAAATTCTATGAATAAACTATAGTTTGTCATTTTCAATCCATTTTGATCTAGTTTAATCAGTTAATTCACTTTTTCAATTTCTATAATAATCATCCTTAAATACTGAAATTACTTTATATCAACATCATTGATATTCAATTTCTTAAAATCGTAATTAAAATTATTTATCAACCCCAAATGCTCGATGATGCCTTTCTTTCGACAAGATTACGGATTTCTTCCACATCCCCACAATCGTCCTAATCTTTCTTGATCTCAACTGAACTATATCCATAAATTCATCATCCTTTCAGTGTTCAATATCCGATTCTTTCTTCTCTTTACCATTACCAATTATTGATCACCGGTCTATCAAATCTAACACACTCATCGTCACCACCATCATTTTCAATCGTTAGCACATTTACCTCATGTGGGTTTCATTCCATTTGCTTTCCAAACCTCCCGATTCGGATTTCCTTCTAGTATGATAAAATTCATGATGGAATATGCATTTAATAGTCATTATACGGCCGGGATGAGCCTTATACAACCGCATTAAAGCGGAGCTCTGCGCTTGGCTCTAATGACCAACCTCGCCCCGATTTGAATGTATTACATTTATTTTGTTAAATGTTGACATGACTAGTATGTTTACGTAAAATTATAACAAGTTCCATTTTAATCCATATTCTACTATTTTTGACTCATTTCCACCTTAGTTCGACTAATTTCTACGATTTCTACCATAGTTCACTATCATTCCATTTATAGATTGAATTTGTATAGCGACCAAGTATAGAGAAAAGTTATTAGCATGTCAGCGATCAAATGCTAAACTCAACCATCGAGGCGTTTTCATACGGGAATACCAATTTACTTCTTTAAAGCAGAAACCAAACTGATTTTCTGATTCGATTTTTACAATAAAAACCGATTATAAAGCTATGATTTGTCATTTTTCAATATGGTTTTATCCATTTAATCAATTAATCCGGTTTTTAAATTTCTATAATAATCATCCTTGAACACTATAACTAACTTAATTAAACATCATTGATATTCAATCACTTAAAGATGGAAAATAACAAAAAAAAAACACAGAACGGAGTTACCGAAGAGGGGGAGTTCAAGAGGAGTGATGATAATAATCAAAGAAATGATAGACATCAAGGAGGTGACAAATGTTTTCACAAACAACAAACTGTTTGCTTCAATTGTGGCGGAAATGGACTTTTGCTAGAGATTGCAGATTCAAGAAGAAACAAGTCGAAGGAAACACTGCCACTTGAGATACCCGAGATGACCAAAGTGAAACAGAATGGGATGTCCACGCATCTTTCTCAGGGTTGAAGTCTGAGGAAGAAAATATTGAGAATACTATGGAGAAAGAACTAGGACAGGAGGTGCAACAACTATGACAAATGACATTGGGAGTGTTATTTGTTAACTTTCACAATATGTGGATCATTGACTTAGGAGGTGGAAATCATTGACCAGATTCAGGACTGAAATTGTTGCCGGAGAAAAACTAGGACCAAAATTGAAAAACGTGTCCAGTTACATGACAAAAATAGTAATTTAGCCCCAGATTTGACAAAGAATCCAGTTGGACACCTCACCAAAAGCTACACGATTCAGATTTTGAAGATGACATTCCAATACAACAAGTCAAACTCAAAATCAAACAACAAATAGTGGCAATGCATGAGCAAGACAAAAATGCACAATTCATGGATGAACCATCGACGAGAATTCCCTACACATAACGCAATTGGAAGAGCATCATCAAAATGGCGCCTATCATTACAAGAAAAAATGCGATTTCATGGATGAGGATCCATTTGAGCGGAATGTTCAAGGCAAGTTGGAGTTCAAAAACAAAGAAAGAGATTCAATCGATAAGACAATTAAGGTAATTATCTCTCCTAACAATAACATGAATTCACTGTGCTAATTCCCTATATCAGTAAATCATTTCATATATTCATCTCATTTGTCAACAGTAGCTTCTTATTCACTTTCAAAAAATCACTGTAGTTTGAGATCCACTATTGAGAATCACTCAGTGATCTTCATTAGTGAATCTCATGAAAAATTTCAAAATGCATGCATTTTTTCCAGCCAATTGTTTTACTAGATATACTTTTATAACATAATCCATTTCATCAATGTACGAAAGAGTGACAAGATAGAACGTTTGAAAGCAAAAGTTAAGAGGATGAAGAAAAAGTTGAGAAAGTTGGAGCGAAAAGAGGATGAGATAAGCAAGCAGAAGGAGGAATTAGAAGAACTGAATAGTGACCTGCTTGTCAAACTGAAAAAATTTGAGGAAAGAGAGAATGAGGTCAAATCCAAGGTTTTCTAGGAATTGAAGCAAGTATACAAAGGTGTAGTAGATGGTTAATTTGAAAGAAAAAAATGTTGCAATTTCACTTTCACTTAGTGATGCTTTATCAAAAGATCATGAACTTGAAGATAAAATGAGATGAGATCAAGAATGGAGGAATTTGAGCAGGATGATGAAAAAGAGTGGTGATGAAGGAATCAAGAGATCAAGCAACTAAACACAAGTCGACAGAAAAGTGAAGCATCTTGAGGATGAAAAGCGCACAAAAAAAAGCTACTGTTTGAATGGAAGTAAACCGTGAGTGAGCTACATAATAGATTGGAAGTGTTCAAGAAATGAAACAATAGTATTAGAACAGAATAGAGGAACAATGCACAAGAATTGAAGCTCTTCATACATAAATTGAGAATGCAATGGTGCAGGCAGTGACACAGCAATATGGAAAGCGATGCTAAGCAAGTACAACAATTGTGAAGCACAGTTCACGTGTCAAAGCAATAAAAGAAAGGAAACGAACAAAATGATTCGAGTAGTTTCCATCTGCTGCATATTTCTTGCAGCGTGCCTGCAATCAATCACCATTTTTGGTTATGTATTACACATAAACGAACAATGTATTCACTCTGATTTTTTTGTAAAAGTTTTAGTGTATATTGCAAGTGAATGGTGAATACTTATAACGACCATTCAAAATATTTTGATCTCACCCAAGTTGATGCTAGCAATATGTGAAATTCCTTTCGGACTTCTTTATTCTTGCTTAGCATTGTTGCAAATGCATCGATAACCTATAAATGTACATGTCATTTGTAAGTTGGTTTCTTGGAATATTTTAAGTAAAAACGTAGTGAGGTTGAATTGTTTACCTTGTGCGCAATGAGCGATCCTCTAGTAAATTCACCATGTCATGGATCGTGATTGTGGTACCACTCTCAATATCGACCATACTTCCCCACGAAAACATTGTTCACACAAGTTTATTATCATATAAACCGGATAAAATGTAATAAGAAATATGTTAACTCTTTGTTACTTACAATCTTCCATGTTTGTTTAGTGTTGTGTGTAACAACCTAAATGCTTCTTGATAATTTTCTCCCCACATGTGGAATCGTTTTCTTATTTTAAACTCACTTTCACGCTTTTGCCCTCCTTTGGACATGTTCTATTGCGGCTTCATTGGTCAAGTCCAATTCCAGTTCTTCTTTTCTTATCTTCCGGATATACAAAGTCATCAACCTTTGAAACCACATTTGGAAATAGGCAATAATATTCTCATTCCGTTGTGTTGTCCAGTGAAGGACGAGTCATATCATTGGATATTATTAACCTTTGCTTCAGGTGAAGGAGGAGAATGGCACATGTACAACTCAATGGCTAGCTGGAAAGGTGTTGTTGACCACATTAAGGAAAATGCACTTTACATTGTAAGTATTATTCGTATTTGTGTTGTTAATATTACAGTCACATTTTCTATATTAATCAAATGTGTTAAACATGTGTTATTTTTCAGCAATAGTACATACGGAAATGCTTTTGTCCATTCAGTGAATTAAAAGCAAGAAAAATCAAGAAGGTCGCAAAGCTTCCACAACAGGGATCGCATACATAAGTATTATTCAATAGACATTTTGATTCATACATGTAATGGAAGTAATGGTTGACAAGCTTATTTGAATGCAAAAATTTGCAGGAATGACGGCGTAATATACGTCATGTACTATATCTACCAGATTGCACGTAAACAGCCAATCAACAAGAAATGGAAAACAGATGAAGTACAAGAATTCAAAGCTTGGGTAGTAAATTGTATTACATCTAATCAGATGTAGATACCAAGGGAATATCAGAACTTATCTTCATATGTAGACCAAACATCAGTATTAATGTGTAGATGCCAAGTGAAAAATATTGCTAATTTTCATATGTATGTCCTAAATTGAAGTGACTTGAATTAATGGAGAAAAGGAGACAACTATTTCAATCAATGTTATTAAGTAATGTTTTTTTTGTCTATTGTTTGATTTGTACAAGTATAATTTTGATTCATAAGTTCAATAAGTACAATGCTACTGGCACAAATTACGTTTGTTAGAAATTCATTGCTAACATTCACTGGAAGTCAAAAATTCACTATTAATATTCACTAATGAATTTCGACCGTGATTCTCATGAAAAGTGTTGTAACAATATAAAACCAACTCTCAAAACAAAACAAAGAGTATTAAAACAAAAGTTTGGTGAAATTTTCATCACATCGGATTGTTTGGCTGCACCCATTTGTTACATAACATATAATACAATAATGAAGAGAATCAAACAAACACAACAACAAAGAACATTCAAATAAAACGCATAAAAGACAAACATATACTTCATAAACTTTGTATGGGAACTGAGGCAATCCAAAATTTATAGAACCACAATGTAAAATACAACATTCAATAGATAAGTCACTCAATTAAGAAGAACATAGTCACAAAACAATAAGCATCAGTCAAAATACTTAAACGAATAGAATAGCAGAGTTATACTAAGGAATGTCATCTGCATCATAACAGAAACAACACATGTTCTCTGATTATGATGCCTCAACTTATGGCACCAACCACACATCATCTCACATTTGGATTCACCTCTAGAAGGAATCCACCTCTTTCTTGGCCTTCTAGGTTGTCTATTTGAAATATGTGGTAAAACAACAATATTGGAATGCTCAGATCGTAAACCAACGGCACTTTGGATGGATTGCATATTCATAACAAGCGACAAACAAACTCAACCGAATCCCACATCAACGAAATCATGCAAGGGGAGACCAGCTTTCATTATACAGCCTACCGCATGATCACATGGGTAACCATTCAATTGCCAAAACATACATAAACAAGTAAACTTCTCAAGGTCAACCATGCAAGACGGCGTTGAACGCACTTCAAATACATATCCACTTGAATTGATGATACTCCAATTCTTAGATACAACAAATGAATCTGCTAATATCTTGTCTATATTTGGGCATATTGCAGAAATCCATAAAGCACATGCGGACATACGTTCTACCAATAAATCCAATGGATCTCATTATGTAAAACAGATACAAGATGATGTAAAATACTTAATACACACAGCAAGTAAACAAAAACATACCAAAAAGTTGATTCATAAGCTTGCCGGAGAGCATCAATCATATTACATACGAGTAATGTCTCTCATTAAGAACCCATGAATTAAAAGATTCTGCTGCTCTTGTAGACATTTCACCATAGCGCATGCCTTTAAAATGAGTATTCGTCCATCTTTTAGTAGGTAAGGCGCTAAAAAATATTCTACAATTTTCTTACCCTCTTCTAACATAACACTCATCAAACTGTAATATAGATCAAGCTGTCGGTCTTTGTCTTAAGCACCCTGTCACAAAAGATAAACCATGCGCTTCTTAAAACCCTTGCTGAATTTAGACCCCTAAATTTGTCTTTCGAATTCAACTTAAGATGAAAAGGCAAAAGCATGGTGCTCAATCTGGGAAAACAACATTCCTGGCATCTAATAACCTCTATTCCTATCTAAAATAATAGTAATTCGCTTTAGTGAGATCAACTATGTTCTTCAAATTCATAAGGAACCAATGCCGGTTATCGATATTTTGAATCAACAACCGCCAAAAGCGAGCAGTACAAGCACGATACAAAAGAATGTATTAATATCAACATATGTCAAGTACTAAAGAGACTAAATTAGCGAACAACATAAAAAAATGAATAAACTAACATTACAAACTCTATGCTATAGAATGAATACAATACCTTGATCACCATCTTTAGCAAATTTGCCGACAAAAGTGACCATTAAATTGTGTTTTCAAATGACCTCCATCCAAACACAAGATTGGCGAAGAATGCTTAAATCGTTCTATCACCAGGCATGAAAGGCAACAAACACCCTTTTAAAATGACTTGAAATCTCATCAACTTCCGAAACCACATAAGAACCGGGGTTCGTTTCACGAATCATTGAGACATATGAATTTAAAGAATTAAAAGACTCTTTCATGTCCCCAAACAAAGCATTCTTCGCTTTTTCTATACCGCTCCAAGTATTGTAATATGAAACAGGGAGACCATGATATAAAAAAAGCCGACACTAAACAGCAGTAGGCTTTATTGAGGGATCATCACGAACTTCATTACAAACCAAATCACAAACCAAATGTGATCTCATCTGATGCTCTTTGAAAGAACGTGTTGACATACCACATGTATGCAACCCATGCATCTTCTTAACATAAAAAATCCATTACGAATTTCTTTCTTACTTTTCACCATCCAAGCACAACGTGTTCCCCTCTTTGCACACACTTGCCTTAATCCCTTATCATCATTCTTAGTGTATACGAAATCAAAGCCGGTATAAACGGACATTTAACACAATGCTTTCCTAAATTCGATGCTCCACCAACAAACTTTTGACCAACACGTTCTACACATTTATCCCAACAGAGATAGACAATTGCATATTCTCCTTCCTTGAACGAAGCGTGGAGAAAATCCATCTCCTCATCGTCTGATTTAGCAATAGATGATGGCGCAACCGATTCAATACAAGTACAAGCCACAATAGAAGACAAAATAGAAGCTCCATGAGAACCAATGATTAGAAGCATTACAAAAACATATGCTGTACACATGATGCACCAACGAAGCAAACACAACCAACATGATTTCAACATCTTCATTATTGAATAGAAAACAATTTGCTTGTTCGGTAGTGAATAATACAAAGCGATCTTATCTTCACTCAATGAAATCCATCTCTCACATAAACGTAGCTTAATACTCCAAAGAGTATCCAATTCTTTGATTTTCAAAACACACGACTCTCCATTGAAAGTACAAATAAGGAATACCATCTTCAAAAACCTACATAACAAATGAATCAGATAAAATCAACAGTGAATCACATTATTTCTCATAAAACACAGAGTATATACAAAACAAACATCTAACGAAGCATGAAGAACGAATTAAACTTAACAAGCTCGGTTTTATATTCAATTCCATTAAGAAGATTGAAATTTAACTTATAAAACTCAAAATTACATTACACTATTGAGGTGAAAAAAGGAATCGAGAAAATCGGTGAATCAGATTATATCTCATAAAAATACACGGTATTCAAAAATCAAACATCAAAGTCGGGATCAAGAAGCAATTAAACTAGAAGCTCACATTTATGCTCAATTTCATTAGAAGATTAAAATTTAACTTATAAAACTCAAATTTCGGATCTCTAATGCGTTTGAACAATAACCAAGAAAAAAATTGCCAAACATACCTGATGAATAGAGGATCTGCAGAGAACAAATCCTTCCAATTAGACGGTAGATCAGTAAAATTTGTAAATGAAACAACGTAAGATTGACAATTACAGTTTGTCGCTGCAATTTTCTGTCGTCGACATTGGTTTTCTTTGAGAGCAAAACAGATGAGCCGATATTGACTTCCTTGAAAAGCTAAAGGATAAGAATTGCTTAAGCAATGGCAATTTAATTAGTTATATATATAATTTTAATTATGTCCTACAACCTATAAAAAATGTTAACTTGGACTGTTAACTAAAAGAATCTATAAAGTGTCCTAATCGCTAATTTTCCTTTTAATTTATTGTCGTTGATTTTTTATTTATTTTTTTGGGTGTTTTTTTCCCTTTCTCCTTTGAAGAACTTCTTTTTCACCTTCCCTGCTCAATTTTCACGCTCTTGAAAATCCACAGGCAACAAGCTCTCATTCGACAGCAACCCAATATCACCCCACCAATGTAACCTCACTGTCAACATCACCCCTTCCGCCTCCGGCGATATGATTTGTCTGACTTGTCCATCCGGTTTTGTGGAAGAATTCGACGCCCCTCCCCCTAGCCAACCACCTCTAGATCCCTTTCAGGATGATGATTTCGCCAACTTCCTCACCGCTGTGTTTTTCCGTCTTCTTCCTGGTTCGTCTCCAAATCAACGATCAAACCCACCCCAGGTCTCCACTCTCTCCGGTCTCCCCCCTTCTTCCAATCGTCCGGAAAAAGGGACGGTGCTCACCACCGTTGGCAGCTCAACAGCCTCATGTTCTTCTCTGTCTTCCAGATTAAACCTTGCTCGTGAAAAAGGAATCGATGTGATCGAAATCAATACAGAGAAATTGTTGGTTGATCAAGGGGGATTTGATTGTCTGCTCCACAAATTGTATTATGGTGATTGGAAGCAGCAATTGAAGGTCTACTCGATCGAAAAATAAAATAAAAATAACCCTAGCTGTTTGATAATCGATTCTCCAAAAGCGATTCAGCGGCTACACAATCAGGTCTCCATTATTGTCTTTGTAAATTTTTATTTTTATTATTATTATTTCAAATAAATTGCTCTCTTGTTATTATTTATTTCAAAAATCCAGCAATCCGTGGTTCCTTTTTTATCTTTTATTTATGGGGGAATGAGGGAGAAGGACAGAAATATTTCAACAATTGAGTAGAAGGACAGTTTTTTGAAACTTTTGCATAAAGGACAAAACTATTTATTCATTGTCAAAATTCACTTGTGTTCGAAATTCATTTATTTAAATTCAGCGACGAAATTCATTTATCGAAATTAACTAATTTTCAAAATTCATCGTCGAAATTCACTAATTTTAGGGATTCATTCATCGAAATTCATTTGTCGAAATTCAGCGATTTGGGATTCACTGAGGAGATTCACTTGATTTTAAGGATTCACTGTTTTGTCCTTCTCGCTATAAAAATTATGCAGTTGTCCTTCTCCCTATAAAAAACATGTAGCTGTCCTGTTACTTAAAAATATTTCAGATTGTGTCCTTATCCCTAATTTTCCATTTATTTATTAAATTCAATCACTTATGTGATGATAGTCCCAAACTATTTATCTTTCTCTACCGTCCTTCTAGTCTGAACTATTTTCTCCGGTTTCCAAGCACTCTATTTTTTTCCCCTTGTAATCAAAATCGATGGTCTCTCCCGATTCACTCCCCCGTCTCGGCTGTTATAATTTCACCCACTTGATTTGCTCTATCACAATCTATAACTTCTATAGTCTTATATTTCTTTTTTAGGGTATGATATTCCCTCCAAATTAATTTTCTATCACTTTTGTTTATGACTCCTCAAAATTTTAGAGTCATCTAGCTATAATGTTTTTTTAGGGTATCTCATCATCTTAAGGATGATGTTTCCTCGAAATCTTTCTTCCTCTCTCTTTCTCACTTATTCTATGACTCTTCCAAACTTTTTCGTCTGCTGGATATACAGGAACCCGAATCAGGATCCGAAACGTAGGAAATACCAGATCCGGGAAAATTCCGGATCTCGATAACTCGGGAGGAGGTCCCGGTAAATTGAGGCAGTCTCCCTCCCTTTTTCGGATCGTTAGATCTGATTCACAACACCGATCGAGGCGCTTTCGATCATGCACAATGAAGCTATGAATCGAAATTCGTTTTATGTTTTTACCACGATATGAAACACATAATTAATTAATATAAATTACAAGAATGTTGAATATTTACCCAACGAAGAAAAGCGTGATCTTCCGGATTGTATCTCCAAGCAAGGGCGGGTGGGCGTCGATACTCGTAGTAGAGCCTCATCGAATATGCTCAAAATAAAAACTCCAAGTTTTTCTTCTCCCGACAACTAGGACAAGAAATTTATTTTTCTCTCCTTTTCTTAGGTTTATGGTGCAATTGTGTGTCTGTATTGTGTTGAGGGGAACTTTCTTTATATAGGAAAATAACTAGTCAAGAGAGAGTTATCCCTTTCACAAGACAATTATCTATTTTCCAAAGAAAATGATATTTTCACTAAATAAGAGATAATCACCATAAATGAGATAATGATTAGAAAATCAATATTATAATTTATGCATTAATTATTTAACAAATAAATAATTAATTACACATGTGATATAATTCAAGTAAATTTCTTCTCCCAATTTTCCCACATAAGGCGCCATTTTATGTGCCATGGAATAATAGAAAATGTCTTTTCTATTTTACATATTATTTACCGAATAAATAATATTTAGCATATTCATTAAATTAACCAACTATTTAATTTATTCTGAGAGGTTCGATGTCGAGAATTCACTCACGTGTTAAGAGCCAACCAGGGACCATGGACCTATAACCAGTAGCTCCAATAAATTGAATAAAATATTCATCGATCAAAATATTTCTACTCAATGAAGCGGGAATGTTTCCGTAAACCTTCTTCATTACATCTTATCCTTATTTACCATGAACCCACTTGTGATCAATTAGTTCATAACCAATATGAACTCCGCGGATTGATCTGTTTCTAGGATTAACAAATAAGGGGATTGTCTTTCTACTTCCCGCATGAATGAATGGATTCCATATTTGTGAGACACACTCCTCACTCATTCCAGAATAGTGCCAACGTGAAAGTGATTCAGAACGAGTCTCTTAGTTATCCTAAACGTACACATCAAACCCTATCTTGAAACAAGTAGAAGTCTGCAATCACTTCAGGATTAAGGTTAATCTATATATGATCATCTTGTGATTTAAGGAGATTTCTTAATCAAGGAATTATATGAGAAATGTAGATTAAATCGGTACATGCAGTCCTATATGACTACATCATATATAAATGCCTACTTAGATAACCAATATCGACGGTCCGGATAAGGCGGTCACACCATAAAGTGTTCGAGCGCATTAATGGTGGTTTAATCAATAGACCCCATACAGTGACTAAGTTCACCACGGACTAACAGTTCAAGTGTATCACCATAAACTTAATCCTCACGTGTGACACACACTAAGTTATATGGCTACATATGATACCACTTGGGGTTTTCAGTAGTGTATTACTTATGAGCACAAAGCACATAATAAGATGAGAATAAATCTGTCATATATTAATTATAAAAACAATTACATAAATTTTCTTTCGGGCACTACTTTCAACAATCTCCCACTTGCCCGTAAGGACAAGAAACAATTGTCTTTCGGGCACAACTTTCAACAATCTCCTACTTGCCCGTAAAGACAAGCAACAATTTTTTTTTAGAGCACACCACACCCTTATTCTATTCACAACATTCTTCCACTTGCTCTAAAGTAGATGAGACAAATCTCTCAATTCCATACCCGCCAAGTGCTAATCGGTGACATTAAATGCCATGCGACTTGGTAAACTAATCATCTATGTTGTCGGTCGAGGCGATCTTTCGACCAAAGCGTCGCCTCTACATGCACGATGCAGTCGACCGGTGGTACTTACTTTCAATACACTTTTGACCTCTTGTGACTGCAAAGATTCTTTGCATGATCTACCTCTCCACTATTTTCACAGTGAAGTGATATCGGCTGACTCAGACATGGAATTACTCCCAGATTAGCAAGGAACCTTTTGAGCCATATCCCCTATTTAGTCACTCCAGAAGCTGCTATGTATTCGACTTACAAAGTCGAATTGGTGGTGATGGATTGCTCCGACTATAGCCCTATCACTAAAAGTAAACATGAGCCCCAGGATCGACTAACGATCATCCTTAATCTAACTGAAAGTGAGACTCAATGTAGTCATCAACATCAAGGTTTGCACCTGAATATACAAGCATATTATTCCTCGTTCTCTAAAGGTACTTGAGGATGCACAATACTGCTTACCAACGCTCGAATCCAAGATTGGACTGTTATTGACTTTAAATAACCTGACATTATTTATCCAAAAGAGAATTTATCCTATTTTTCTCTATATCAGAGGATTGAGAGAATTATTCCATGAGGGGTTGGGTAGGAAACCTCTCGTTGAATATTGCATACGAAAATGTATTATCATCTTAACCAATAAGATGGATAGGATATTGCCACAACTTGCTCTCACGAATTTGACCGAATCAAATTCTAAGAATATAGTCCACTTCTCTAATGTAGAGAAGTTATGGCTCGTCAGTTCCTGACTTCAGATAACACACATGTGTTGTTCTCAACTGTTTAAGTGTCATCTTTATGAATGATAATATTCACTACTTTAACCAATATTGATTCTCTGGTATACGAAAGACTCGTCAAATTACGGTCAATCCATACATTTCAAACATGTGACTTTTAATGACCTAGAGGTTTGCTTTAATCCAGTGATGGATATAAGCATAGGCAGTCAATCTGCCATTGGATTTACAAAAAAAAACCCTTTTGTTCCGAATGAATTCAAGCTCCGTTGTACGACAAGAAAGTTTCAGGGCATCACCCCTAGTAATCTTTCTGCTTTTCAGGGATTCTAGCAAGGCTGAATGGTGAGAAAGTTTTAGGGCATCACCCCTGGTTGACTCTATACTTCTCAGGGAATCACCCTTAGACTACTTGGCTTTGCTTTGAAAGATAAACTTTCTCATTAATTCGACTCTTTTCACGTAGGTACAAATATTCCCACTAGGCATGAGATACTCAGGTGGTTCTACAAGAGTGTGAACAGGACTGGAATACCAAAACTCCATTTATATTTTTATGGCTTTATCCTAACCTCTTGTTTTTCATAATCCTATCTGACAAAGACGAAAAAAGACCATAGGTTATCAATCATCCCAAGTAGACCGTAAAGTCTGTATAATCACAGCGGGTCAATTGGTTAACCGTACTCCCACTGAATTTGGGTGAATTGATATTTTGATCTGGTTTAGTAGTATTTATCAGTGTTACCCCCAACAACCAATGTTGGATGTGGTCTGATTAAATCAGATAGTAACTTCTTGAATAACTTTACTTCAAGGTCCAAGGTTGTTATTTATACATTCATTTAGAAAGCGTTGTGATTCAACCATCACCATCCGATCTTAAGAGTCTTATAACCAACCTTCACTCATTTAATTAAGATATTTCACGAACAGTCACCTTTTAAAATAACAGCCTGTTGTCTACTCTTTAATCATTAATGCCTAGCCACCTTGTTCTCACAAACAAAACTTAGCTTTCGGGTCAAATTACCCGGTTAAGAAAGTTTTTAAGGGTTCATAGGTTAGTGATCCGAAATCACTTTCCTTATCCTATAATTTCTTTTATTAATATTTCGGTTTAGCCTTTAACTTATTCAGTTTTCTATTACTTGTACTTGATACATTTACCATCCCATTCTTGGCTTTCTTTAAAGGAAAAGTTGATGGCCAAAATAGTGACGGTCTAACTTTAATCGGCAGAGTACCGAGTCGGATGCATTATAGAAGCAAGCAAGGTCGATCCCACGAAGAATCAATCGATTATCAAAGTCGTTATCGAACTTAGTTTAGGTGAATCAAAGTTGGTTCACTGAAAATTATACTATAACGATATTTAAACTAGATGTAAAGAAATATAGAGAGAAACATAGCCGAATCATGATCCAATTGATTACTTTACCCCCTCTAATCGATTATTCAGGAATGGGATTAACCAGCCTACCAACCTAACACTTATACCGACTCATTCATGGGTGCAAACTCCTTAGCTATTGTAAGACGCCATGCAACAATCAAACACCCTTTGCCCGGTTCAACAGTCTGCCTTTAAGGATTTAACTGACCGAAACAAGATTAACGCGCTAGAGTGGCTCGATTTCACTACCGATTGAACCTCACTCCCTAATCAATCTAAACAACTCAGTTGATTATAAGAAAAGATCTTAAAACCCTTTTCACACACCCCTTCGCGAAGATACATTTATAAAAGCGGTGTGTGAGTTCATGAACTAGGTATGCAGTCTAATTCAAGCACTAAGAACAAGTTTTAAGAAATGGGAATTAAATCGATACATTATCAATTTAACACTACTCATTCTAATTTCATCAATTAGAGGTGATTTCTTAATCTTCACATGATTTGACTATGATATGTTTAGCTATTCATCACAAAACAAGAAATAACAATCAATGATAGAATTAAAGCCATAAGTAAAATGTAAACCGAAATTGATTACCAAAATCGTAGCAAAAAATGGATTACATCAAGCTCCAACACTATCAATATCAATTGATGATGAAGAAGACCCAAAATGACAAAATCCAAGAGTAGAAGAAACTTTAGCTAGAATCTAAGCTACATTGTGCTTAATTTAAGTAAATTATAGTGTAAGAATGAATCTAGGGAAGAAAAGAATGAGAATTTGACCTAGAGAGGAAAGGGTGTAAGTATGATAGTGTAAAAGTGTGTAGAAGTTCTATTAAAATCATGCAACAAGTATTTATATGCTTCAAAAAAATCTGAAAAAGTGCTTTTAGCGCTCTCAAAAGCTGCAGCATGATTACAGGAGGTCTCTGTTCAAACTTGGTCCGCCCTAAACCTTTTGGCTCGCCCCAGGCCTGTTCTGTGACTTGCTGGAGATCCTGCTTGATCTTTGGTGCGCCCCAAACCTTCTGGCGTGCGCTGAATAGCTCCAGGCTCCAGTTTCTTCTATCTCAACCATTGGTTTCATCTTTATACGCTTCATGCCTTGTCTCCGGGCTTACGAAAGCCTACATCTTGCGTCACAACATCTAACACAAACCGAGCATAACTCCACAATATAATTAGGGCTCAAAAAAGGCCAAACATCATAAAATGCCAAGGTTTTCCATCTAGATGACAGTTTACCTAATGGTGAATGTGCAATGTGATTTTGGCCCTAAATATGGTTTAAAACTACTAGGAATGAACCAAAAGTGCATAAGCGGGGTTGAAACATGCATCGGAGCATAGTAAAGTTGACTCTCATCACACAACTTCGTGAAGCATGGGATGTCGATGAGATTGATACCAAATCATTCTCGTCATCTTTGAACTAGTTTCATTTGTCTCACATTCAACATGAGTGACATCGTTGACATACTTATCAATGTCACTTAAGTTTGAAGGCTTAAGAGAGAATCCTCAACCGAAAAAATTAATTGCATTCTTGATTTATGAGTTCAACGTTATTGTTACTTTTCCACCTTCACGAGTCATCATCAGATCAATTTTAAAAGATTTTTGTCGAGAAGGACAAAATTACCAAAAAATCGGGATAGAAGGAAACTATAATTTAATCGGGACAAAAGTAACAATTATGAAGTAACAAATATGAAGTAACAAATGTGGAATAGAGTAAATATAAATTAACAATTGTGAAACAAAAGTAACATTAACACGTGAAGTAACAATTTTAAAGTAAAAATTATGATTTTTGTCCTTTGTAAGCATGAAAATGTTACTTTTGTCCTTCCGAACCCATTTATTAATTTTTTTGTCCTTGTGGCCCTTCCCCAATTTTAATTACTTAAGCGATCTAGTCACCTTGAGATGATGTGTAGTTGTAAAATAAATTATGACAAAAATATAAATCAAATCATACACCACAAGAAAGAAGAAATTTTAGGAATTATAAACATAATGTCATGCATGCAGTTTATCCTACCATTCCAAGGATTTAATCTCACACCTCATTGCCGCCTTAGGGTTGTCAAAGAGGTGATGATTAAACTGAGACAATCTCTCTTAACAATTAACTAAGAATTGGATATCTCTATTTAATTGTTGATTACCTTCCTTTTTCAGCCAAGATATTTCCAACAATATCCTTGTGAGTGTGACCACTATTTCAGATCTCAAAAGTAGACCCCGAGTATGCCGCCTTAGGGTCGGTCAGTGACTCGACAGTACCCAAAATCCTATCCTTTGAGAGACCAAACCTTGAATTTTGATAGCGGTGAAGACCATCCTTAGGGGCGAAATCAAAGCGGCGGGGCGTCACCATTCTCTCGTGGTGGTGCTTGTGTCAATGATGAGGCCGTGGGGTCGGTTGTCACCTTCCCCTCTCCCACTCGTTATTTTGAAGAATAGGTAGTCTCATTAGGTTTTAAGAATTTCTTAATAATCCGAAAAACAATAAATCATGAACATTTAAATTAATCCTCCCACTAGTTAATCGGTTCCAAATACCGTCTAACTAGTGACACTATATTCATGATTTTCCAATTTTGTGGATTTATAAAAATACCTTGTGTAGACACTTTACACAATTAATATTCACCAAGAATTTTATAATCCTAATACATTAGGACTTATGAATTTCCCAATAATTCGAAAAACAATAAATCACAAAATTTAAAGCTTCCACTAGTTTCTCGGTTCCAAATACCGTCTAACTAGTGACACTTATATTCATGATTTCCAATTTTTCGATAGAAAATTCTTGTGTAGACACTACACAAATAAAAATTCACCAATGAATTTTATAGTCCTATACATCATGTTAAAAATTTATGATCTCAGAATTTTACAATAATCGAAAACAAAAGCAATCACCAACTTATCGGTTTCAAATAATGTCTAGTTAGTGTCTTATCTTTTCACGATTTTCCAAATTTTCGATCATAAAAATCCAATTTATGTAGTCACTACATAATTAAGTCCCCGAAGGATTTTAAGATCCTGAAATCAAATTTACCAAGTAATATCATGTGAATTTTATATCCAGATAAAATTCCGTTTGCTCAATTAATTTAATTAATTACCTATATTAATCTAAATTAATTATGTGTTCATACATGCCTAATTAATGCCAAAATTAATTATCTGCATATATATGCATATGCTAGGAGTGGAATTCATGAATATGATGCATGACATGACATGGATATATCACATAAATAATCACCTAAGAAAATAAATCGTAAAATAAACCAATGAGATGATGGATGAATTAGTACCCTTCAGATCTAACCTTTCATAAATAAAAGATCCTAAATATTATTATTCCACTGCTGCATAATTTTATTTCCTTATCTGATATTGCATTTCCAACCAATGCGTCGCCGTCGTCTTTGTTCATGAAAAGCTTCGACCTTAAATAAATAGTAACAGAGGCGAATTGTATTAGAGATAATGACAAGATTAAGTATTTAGATAATATAGTTTGAATATTATTATTTACTTTAAATATTATTATTATAAATATTTATCTTGTAGTGACTTATTGACTAAGTCACGAACCATATATATATTATACTCTACATTCAGTTGAATCAATACAATCTTATTTATATTTTTCTATAGGAAATTAGGGATAAGGACACAATCTTAAATATTTTTAAGTAACAGGACATTACATATTTTTATAGGGGAGAAGGACAAGCTGCATAATTTTATAGCGAGAAGGACAAGCGGTGAATCCCAAAAATCGGTGAAACTCCCGGTGAATCCAAAGCAATGAATTTAAACGGTGAATCCCGAAAATTAGTGAATTTAGACAATGAATTTTAAAAATTAGTGGATTTAATGATTGAATTTAACAATTGAATTTAAGCGATGAATTACAAACACAAGTGAATTTAAACCGAGTGAATAAATAGTTTTGTCCTTTATGCAAAAGTTTTAAAAAGCTGTCCTTCTACTCAATTGATGAAATATTTATGTCATTCTCCTACATTCCCCTTTTTCTATTATAAGATGTCAAAATCAAAATAACGAAAAAAAAATTGTAAAAAAATTACGTTGTTTTGAGACTTAGATCAAAGTATATATTCATTTTTTTTTGTTGTAGTAGGAGAGAGAATGTATGAATTCTAGTGGAATAGATTCTTATACATTTTGCCATAAAAGAAAATTCACTAGAATATGTGTCTATTTCTATCTCTACATTGAAATTGTTGTTCAAGAGTTTAGTCTCCAAAAAACATATAATGTTGAACTACCATCTCTCTCAAAAGCTTCAGCTGATGAGGAGTTTGACAAGTAACATCCTTTAATAGGCTTTAACACGCATTTCAAGTGTGGGCAATCTTTTCCAACACTTACACAATATAATTGGGGTTCAACACGCCCCCTCAAGTGTGGGAAATTACTCCCAACACTTGTACAATATAAATTGTGAAAATAATGTTCACATCAAAATCCAATCTCATGACCTCTGGATCTGATACCATATTCAACTATCATCTCTCCCAAAAGCTTAAGCTGACGGAGAGTTTGATAATTAACATCTTATACCTTTTAATAGGCATTAATATATAAGCTTCCAACATTTGTGGGCGTGTTGAAGTATATAAAATATTAATTATTTACCTTCTATCGACTTAAGTTTTTTTTTGAAAGATGGTAAATCAACAGTCTCTAAAAACAAACGGAAAAAATGCTTGTGTGCGCCTTAGCTCTTTGTAGGCATGACAATGGGATTTGTTGTTTTTTTTGTATAAAATTTGGTTGTTTTCAGATCTGTTGTTGAATATTTGTGCATAACAATGGAATTTGTTGTTTTTGTATTCAATTAGGTTGTTTTGAGATCTATTGCTAAATATTTCTAAGTCATGACAATGGGATTTTTTTTTTTGAATTAAATTTGGTTATTTTCATGTGTTGTTAAATGTTTGTGGGCATGACAATGAGATTTGTTTTTATATATACTTTAAATTTGGTTGTTTTATGATGTGTTGCTGACAAAGGCGGCAGTAGGTTTTTAAACATAGGGGTCAGAAGTTTTTAATTATTTTCTTTTTAAAAATAGGTTTGTACGTGTATCAATTTTTGAGTCAAAACATAAATATAGTGGGTCAATACAAAAAACATAGGCAGTCAATTGTGTGTGTGTACGTGTGTGTGTGTGTTTATAAAAAGATCTTCAGTATTTATACATAATATTCTTATTTAGGGGGTTCAGTCGTGATAGATAAAACAATAAATCATAGTACTGAATAATCGGCGTGGAAGATATAATCGGGACCATTTCCCTTCATCCATTGTTATTTGACTTAGTCCGTTTGCCATTATGTTGTTGCCGCATTGATGAAGATTGATATCTCTCACATTTCTACGATGGTGATGTGTTGGTTTACTTCATATTTCCTATGATGAAATAAAATATTGCTTTTATAGGAGGAGAGAGGGCCGAAATCCAAATTGACCTAGGGTTTTGCCTTAATCTCGTGGTCCATCAAAGCCTCGTTTTAATCGGATTAAAACTCCTATAAGTAACCTATTAAATTGAATTAGCATATTTCCTATGGAAAACAAATTTCCTATAAAACCACTATTACGGGGTAAGAAATTATTTAGGGTCAAGTAATGGGCTGACATAATTTTCTTACACTTCTCAGTTCTCCCACTTGGTCGATAGGAATATTGTTGTAGTTGGCATTCTGTAAAATTTTCTTTACATCTACCGCGTTCATCAGTTACTGTAAATTTTCTTTCATATCTACTTGTATTATGTAAAATACATAACTTGTGCATTTCATATTGAATAGAGATTACGTAAATTAGAAAAACATGTATTTAAAATGATAAAATAGAGACCCTCAAAATAGTTTTAAAATGGAGTATTAGTTAAGGCGTCGATGCGAGCGAATAGATATTCTCTAAAATAAATATTTATTGGCGTAGGAAAAGTTAATGTCTTTTTATATTCTCTAAAGGATGAGAACAAAACTGATTTTGTATATGTATATGTACTTTTCTATCTGATAAAAAATGTTTTTAGTAAATATACCTTAATTAACAAATAGAAGAAATTTAAATTGGAGTGCCATTTTTCTTCAAGTTTTAATATTTGAATTTTTAGTTAAGAATATATAATGTCACGAGTTTGCTACAGCTTTTCATACTAATAATGAAAGATATTAAATATATGTTTCATCATTTTTTAAAAGCAAGTTGCACCAAAATGATATAAGGCTCTAACCGATATTTCGGTTTTGGGCTCTTATAATAGCACTTATGGTGGATAACGTAAATCTCTTAAAACTCTATTATTGAGATTTTCAGCGGGAAAAATAACAACTGCGAGGAGATACTCTATTTTTCTTTATATCTACGCATTCATCCAGTTCAGTAAATTTTCCTTTATATCTACCGTATTATGTAATATATAGAATCGATACATTTAAGTATTGAATAAATTCCGTAAACTTGAAAACGTGTGTTTAAAAGCGTAATATAGGCCCTCAAAAAAAGCGTACTATACAATATTCGTTAAGAAGATCATTAGGAGTGTTCTAACTACATGGTGTACCACGATGCCAAGTGAAAAAGATTCTATAGTTTGTATAAGAATAATATAGAGTTTGAAAAAGAATAGAAGAAGAGAAAAGATTGGAAAAATGATACAAATGATACCAAGGGGAATCGGAACCCCACTAGCTTCATTGAAGTTTAGAGACATTAACTCCACAATACATAAAAATTTAGTTTCAAGAGAAACAACAAAATATACATAGTAATTCCTTATGAATATTAGTATTGCAATGGGCATTTTAGTAATTTCCGTAAATAGGGTTGATGAGCACCCCTCAGGTTCTCTGTAGATCCGCCTCTACATATAAGAGAGCAAATTAGGACCCAAATATTCACGAGGGAATTAGCCAAAGGTCATTCTTCCTGAGATTGTTTTAACCAAATCAACAATCATGCATTTGGATTCAGAAATTCCCGTGGAAGGAATTTGGATAGATCTACTGAGATCATTGATCATGACATATCAATTATCCATAGCCTCTGTAAAGGTATTCATGATGCCTTTTTATTTATTTATTTAGTTTATCTTACATGTGTTAGTAATTTTCATCACTAATTATTGAAATGGAAGAACATGAAACCAAGAAACACAACAAGAAACCATATAGAATCTCAAATAAAATTGGAAAACTTATAATTTTTGTCCTTGAATGTTTACGAAATCTATGATTTGCGCCACAGTGTTTGTTGCAAAAAATTAATTAAATGATGCTTTTGCTTTTTTTTTTTCCCGAACGGTGGTGTTTTCCATAACGTGAATATAAAAAGTGCAGAATCAATTACAGTAAAGAAATATAGAATAAAGGATAAAGCTTTTATCTTTTTTTTTTTCCATAACGGCGGTGTTTTCTACAAAAACACTTCTTTTTATGATGTCCCTCGTTTTGTCCGTCTTTTTCATAGTAAATGTTGGGTCCACCGAAAATTACACGATTGAGAAGGCCTTTCATTTTATCGATTGATATATCACTTATTTCATTCACTTTTCTATCGCTTGTATTACTCTGATTTTGCGTCATGTCATTTTAATCCGACGTACCAATATGTTAATTTATTATTAGAGTGGACAATTGTTTATGTCAATTTGTTTTTTTTTTTTTTTTTTTTTTTTTGTTTGTTTGTTGAGCCGTTTGTATGATAGCCTTAATTGTTTGAATTGACATTCGTTTGAAGGAGGAAACTTTGTAATTCTTGAATTCACTTCAATTCCAACGATAGCAAAATAACTACAATTCTTGGCTATTCATATGTACAAACTTCATTGCAGGTGGTGGTTATAACGGAAATGTGGTGGGTTGGAATAACCAACAACAGAGCAGATATGGCGGTGATAGGTTTGGTGTGTCTAGAGATTGGCCTTTCCAAGGTGGAGAAATGGGGTTTGGTAGGGGTGGTAGAAGGCCCATTTGGGGTAGGCTGTCTCACAGCCGTGGTGGCGATGGCGGCTTTAGAATTTGAAAAGGCGGTCAGAGAAAGAGTTTATACTCGTGATTTTTGTCAGCTGATAAAGTAGATGGAGCCTTCCTCCAAACATACTTTTGCAGCAAAATGTCCCCTGTGTACAAGGCGTTACAGAATCCGGGAGTTCTAATAACCTTCCCTAGAGCTTATCATGCAGGATTTAGCCATGGTGAGATTTTAAGAATGTGTTTGATTCAAATTGTTGATCCTTAGTACCGTAAAGCACTTAATAAATCCTTAAAATTGAGATCTAAATAATTCGAATCCATTAAAAACTGGGCGGTTGTTAATGGCACCACATTGAATCTAAGCTCAACTTTCAGACTTTGTAGAAGTCGAAAGTCCACCTTCAACTTCTGCAATGTTGAACCTAAGCATTAGATCCGTTGTGGTGCCAATAACAAACCTCTAAAGCCTATGCATGTAGCGAATCTCTACTCAGATATGTAAAATACGCAATCTCTAAATTCTACACAGAAAACAAATTCTCTATTCAAATGTAAACGCGTTAGATATTTTGATGCATGTAATTCTGGATAGCTAGGTATCTGTAAAAATAGAGAATCTGCTAAATAAGACTGATGTGAGTGTTCTTATCTGGCGTATCCAGGTTTTAATTGCAGAGAAGCCGTAAACTTTGCAATGAATGAATTGGTTTCAATGGGGTGGATTGCTAGCTGCCGCCTACGGCTTTTAAACAAAGACCATTTAATCCTCCATGTGGAGCTTCTGTGCAAAGAATCCATGATTCTTTCAAGAAGTAGTGACCTCTAGACAGACATCATGTGACTATCAAATTCTACGAAAATGGGCATTGCAAATTAGTGATCTGGAATTTACAGGACAACGAGTTTGTAAATTCTATGAAAGCGGGCATTGCAGGAAGGGGAGCATCATGTGACTATCTCCATCCGCAATCTTGATAGATTGAAGCTCATTTTGTATGATTAAAATTTTCATTCTTGTAACAGTAAATTGTTGGGGAGGTTTTATATCTTTTTACTTACATAGCTAACAGTCTAAATGAGACTGTGAATTCGACCAATTTCCCGTACGTGGACAAGCACCTGGCCTTGCATCCAAACATCCAGTAGAGTCTACCATCAGAATCTTTTCCTAGAAATTCTTTCCGAATTGATACCTAAAAATTTCAGATTCAAGGGCATCGATGGTGTTCCTCGCCACACATACATCAATTGGCATTATTATTTTATGATATAATGCCCCACCGAAAAGGTTGAAAAAACTATTGGAGAAAAAAAGTAATGTCTTTTCATGGAGTTGGATTATTGGTTGGTCAGAAAATCAACTTCCTCAAAGTTGTCTTCTTATTTTGAAGAACTTGAAGAAGTTAGCTTTATTAGGCTTTAATGTGAAAAAAAAGGAAATAGGGATCCCACCTATAGAACCTAGTTCGGAAGCAACACTTGGTTAGGACACCGTACCTCAAGAGCAGGAATTCGAAACACTATTACTTCTAATCTGTTTGCATAGAAGATATCCCCAATGTGTTTGCTTCCATAAAACTCAATGTATACCTTTTCCTAAACATTAATGTTTGTTTTCTTCATGTACGTATTTAAAGCGGATTTGATTCCTATTTGTGTTGTCATTCTTGTGAAAAGACTTATCTTGGGATAACAGATCGTCGCTCATAGCATATCATTTATCTTGGACATTCATGTATTGGCATTCTTCCATTGCATTCTTTCCCCTTAATTTAATGCAGTAGTTATTATCATCTCTGTTTTATAAACAAATAACGAAGCTAAGAAACACGACTAGCAAACCACACACATCTTCTAATCTATTTGTAAAATGAATAATTTATAGACAAAGTAGACATCAAAATGCATTTTGCAGATTACATTCATTTAAATTTCAAAGCTTGTTAAACTATAAAAAAGTTTTTGCCTCTATTGCATCAAACAGTTAGATGTGTAACAAGCGTGCAAAATACAGATGCGGAATCAGTGAAATTAAGACTCCCTATACACATAAGGCAATATATGGTCAAAAGAATGAAGTGGGCCTCACGGGCTCCTCGGAGAAGTCCACAGTACCTCGGCAGCTTGAAACCCAAAATCGTCAATTTTAATGCTCCTACGCATTTTAGGATGTCCTAAGGCAGCTATTAGGTCGGTTTAAATGTATATCAAGGCTTAGTTACAAAGTGTAATGTAATAAATTCATCTTTTTCGTACTTTACATCAATAAAATTTTCTCCTTAGCATAATTATTGAGTTTTATAGTATTATTCAAAAGGGATATTTGTCAGTCGTGTTGAATTATCATATTTGAGGTATCTACATGTGTCCGTGCTTGCTTTATTCTAGGATAACTTGATGTTTTACTTTCGTGTTTATACAATGCTAGGCAAGATTTCTGCTATTCAAATCATGTGTGATCAATAAGTGATTCGGAACTGGTCTTCTATGTAGTTATGTATTCGATTGTGATCAGAAAGACAGATACGGACCCTATATCTGCCGGCACAACGGTATGTCTTCTTTACGGCTATCCGGCAATTAGAGCTTGGCATCTGACCGTTCTACTTGGTAATGCTAGTTGATGAGCTTAATCAAGTCATGTATAAAAAATAGCTTAACTGTATGCATGCTTTTGTAAATTATTTTGAAGAAATTGCCCGTTGAAGAAATAATTTGGATGTAGCCTGTAGGTAACTAGATCGCCATGCAGAATCGTCATATATGATGGAAAGTCCCATGAGTGTGGTTTACCATACTTGTATGGGCATCCCATAGAGTCAATTAATGCATGGTTAATAACTTACATCTAGTATGTACACCATTGACCGTTAATTCAAATATTGGGTTCTAATGTCTTCTCCGGAATTATTAACCAAATCAGGGGATCACACCATTAATTTAAAAGAATTAGGGTTTTTATGTGTGAATCATCGAATCTGATTATTCGGTAAATGGAGGGTGATTAAATGGAGAATGATTTAGTTAATTTTCTTCATATAATCTCTTGAATTTGTGTTTTGGTTTCTTTATAGTAGATTAAAAGCCCCTTTTACGTTTATTTTGGTCCAAGACCACATTTTTGTTGTTAATCCTTGTTCATTGGTTTTGTTTATACATGGTAAATATCAGTCTATGTGTTATCGACCTTGACTCGTTATATTATACCACGACTGAACTAGTCCTCTTGTTAGTATCAGTGTGTTACACACGTATCAATCCTGTCCCGGTCACGAACCCAGATAACAGTTGACGAATGTGCAAAGATTTTATTGATCTCAACAAATCATGTCCCAATGACTGTTATCCTCTACCAAATATAGACAAATTGGTAGGCTCCTCAGTGGGCTTTGAATCTTTTTTGATTTCTTAGATTCTTATAAATGGTATCATCAAATCAGGATGGCAGAGGTGGATGCAGACAAAACCTCCTTCATCACTGAGATCGGCACCTTTTTGCTATATAACCATGCCATTTGGTCTCAAAAGTGCAATGGCAACATACTAAAGACTGGTTAACATGATATTTGTTAATCAGATCAGAAAGTGCATGGAAGTCTTAGTCAACAACTTGTAGTCAAGAGCAGGACCGTGGCTTTATACCTGAGCAACTTAAGAGAAGTCTTTGAAGTATGCAAAGTTACTAACATAAGGCTATATCCGAAGAAATGTACTTTCAGTGAGAAATATTATTACTAAATATAACTCAACAAATAGAAGAAATTTAATACATGTAATAGCAGTGACTACAGGTAAATTCGTGATACGGGCCAAAGATCGAGAACGGTATACCGTGTTAAAAGTTTATAAGTATTGATTTAAAAATACAAATATGAATACGGGTCAGAGGTCAATATATAAAAAAAGAGGAAGTGGTTTAAAAAGACAAAAATAATGGGGAAAATTGGAATCAGGACAGTGGAAAGGTAAATTGGATGATAAAGACAAATCTAGTGTTCATAACCCCAAATCCAGTATTTGCTGTAGTGGAACAGATCTCAAATCCAATGTTTCACTGTTCTACTGTTTATGTGTTTTTTTTACAAAAATGACCTCGAAAATAACGTTGAAAAATATCAAATGAGATGCCTAAATAAAGAGGCGTGAAGCGGAAAAATATGATAAGAAAGAATTACCATCTTTCGACAATTAGATAAAAAAATATATTCTTTTTCGTATTTGAATAGAAAAGAATATAAATCACAGTGGAATAAGGATATGTCTTTTTTACCCAGAAAAATATTCCACTGTCCTATTTGCATATTTCTATGTTCAAATTGTCCTTTTTGACAATAAACCCTAAAAAAATAGGGGAGTGGTTTAAAAGGACAAAAAGAAGGAAAATAGGAATCGGGATAATGGAAATATAAATTGGGTGATAATGACAAATCTATCTGCTCATAACCCCAAATCCACTTGTTTGTTAGCAATGAATCGGTCTCAAATGCAATATTTCACTATTCCAATGTTTATGTGTTTTTACAAAAATGACCTCGAAAATAATGTTCAAAAAATATCAAATGAGATGTCTAAATAAAGAGGACGAAAAAAGAAAAAATGTGATGAAAGAATTTCCATCTTTCGACAATCAGTTCAAAAGATATATTCGTTTTGATAGTTGAATATGAGAGAATTTAAATCATAGTGGAATAATGACATATCCTTTTACCGAAAAAATTCCCACTGTCTCTTTATATTTGTATGATCAAATTTAACAATAAACCCTAAAAGAATTAGAGAGGTCAGATTAGTAGTAATTAGTGTATAATTTTTTAAATAGTGCAATAAATAGGAAAAAATAGGTTTTTAGAGTCGGTGACCCTGAACCCCTATACATGCCACTCGCCGCCCTGTGAACACACAAACAATCTATATAAGGGAGAAAATCAAGACCCAAATATTCACGGAAATTAGCCGGAGGCCATTCTTCCCTAAGATTCTTTTAAGCAAATTAATGTGCCATGCATTTGGATTCATAAATTCTGTAGAAGGACCACTGATAGAACTACTGATTGTTGATCATGACATATCAATTATCCACGAGCCTCGGTGTAAAAGGTACTCTGTGATGGATTTTTATTATATTTTTTTCTTTATGTTACGTGTTTTATTATTTTTGTCTCTAATGTCTATGGAAATGGAAGAACATGAAGCAAGAAACACAACGAAACCACACAGATTCCCAAATCTAATTGGAAAACAAATAATTTTTCTCTTTGAATGTTTCAAATCTATAATTATTAACTCAAATTGTGTGTTGCCAAAAAAATTAAATGATGCTTTTTTTTTTCACACGGCGGTCTTTTCCATAACCTGGAAAATAAAAAGCGCGAGAATCGAATACACTAAAGAGATTAGAATAAAGAAAGTGAAGGTGTTTTCTGTTTTTTTCCATAGCATGGCGGGGTTTTACATAAAACACTTCTTTGAGGTGTCCCTTGTTTTATCCTTCAATGTTGGGTCCACCAAAATTATCTTGATTGAGGGGGCTCGTTCCATTTCATCCACTTTCCAGTCGCTTTGCATTACTCTGATTTTGTGCCATGTCATCTAATCACCAATTTGTTAATTTTTGTGAGAGTGGACAAAAATTTATGTCTGGACTCTTCAATTGTGTGTACATCTTGCAATGAATTAACAACTTGATTGTCAATTTCCTAATCTTCTTGATGTTGCTTTGTCTGCAGTTTACTTATTGATTTCTTCGTCTCATGTGCTATAATGAATGTCCCCACCCTACTCATGAACAAAGGGAAGAGCTGGCAGGTAAACTTGGTTTAGATCCTCTCCAAGTTAAATTGTGGTTCCAGAACAAGCGTACTTAATTGAAAGTAATATACAAAAAAAATATCAATTCATGTATATGTTTTCCATAATAAAGTAATGTCAATCAAGTTTTACTTAATTGATTGCTTTCCATTTTCCAATGTTGGTTTAAATCTTACTTTTATTTTACTTTTCTAGCGGAACAGACTAACGCCATTCAGTGCTGAAAGCGAAGGCTATGAGACGTTATTCCCAATATCGGATTATCGGTTGGTCAAAACACCGATTTCCTCGACTGTCTTCTTCTTCTGAACACTCTGAAGAAGTTAGTTTTATTAGGCTTTATTGCGATAAATGGAAAACAGGATCCCACCAATAGAGACTTAGTTCCGACGACAAACACTAGGTCAGGACGCCGTTACTTCAGAAGGAGGACTTTGGAACACAAATTAAAAAACAGGCTTTTCTATGAAAACCAAACAAGAAAAAAACCCTTTAAATCACACAATGCTCAAAGCTTTCAAAAAATCAAATCAAAACATTATAGCACACACAAACAGCAGAATCAATGGCGGATATGAGTTTATAGACATCGTAGATTCTTGCAGTACTCACATAACGTCGTTGAGATTCTGCAAACTTTCAAGAAGTCCAATGAGAACTTTTATATTTTTCAACACAAGACCATTATGTAACATGTATGCTTATAAAACAAGTTTGATATGTGATTTAATTGAGAGAAGTCATCTTGTACAGAGAAGATGAATATTTGGGTTCAAGACATAATGTTAATTGTTACACCCATTTTGTTTTTCCAAAACAAATATTAAATTGGAATGCCATTTTATTCAAGTGTTTGTACTTAATTATTTCTTTAAGAATATATATGTCATGAGTTTGTTACAGATTTCTCATACTAATAATGACAAATATTAAATATATGTTTTGATAAATTTTAAAGCAAGTTGCACCAAAATGATATAAGGCTCTAATCGATATATCGGTTTTGGGCGCCTTATAAGAGCACTTACGGTAGATCTGTGTAATCTTTTACAAACTCTATTTTGAGACTTCAACAGAAAAATAACGGAGAAAATTGCAAATTGGTCCCATAACTTTAGGGATCGTGTCGATTTTGGTCCCATATGTTTCTAATATACCAATTTAGTCCATAACTTTTAAAAGCGTATCAATTTCGAGGCCTAATTTCAACTCCGGCAAAATGCTGAAAATTTTGGGATTTTCCGCCACTTGACATGTTAGCGTTGAGGGCATTTGATGACGTAGCAAAATAGCCACATAGGATGAATTTTTTTCTAAAACATCGCTTAATCATTCTCTAAATCATACATCGGACTCACGATCCTTATTCCCAAAAAAAAGTTTGACTACAAATGAAAAATTGAAAGAGACGACGGAGATGGTGACACAAAGACAAAAGGGAAAATGTATTTCATGTATATTTTTCTTATTATTACTCAACTTGTTTGAATCTGCTTTGATTGAGAATGTCTGCAATTTTTTGAGACCGCTTCAATTTTATTTTTTGAAGCGTAGAAAAAAACATTTTATTGAAGGTTTTGAAGGAGGACATATCATCTTGGCCGGACATAGCATCGTAAGTATCTTTGTGATGATTTAAGGAATCATTATGCGTGTGTGTTTGGTATAAGAAAATCATCTCGTATGGTAGTTTTCTCACGTCACCAATAGCGCCACTCAACGCCCCGACTTATCAAGTGGCGGAAAATGTCAATTTTTCCGCAGCGATTTCACCGGAGTTGAGATTAGTCTGAAATTGATACGTTTTTAAAAGTTATGGGACTAAATTGGTACATTAAAAACATATGGGACCAAAATCGACCCCACCCTAGAGTTATGGGACCAATTTTGTAATTTCCTCAAAATAACAGCTAAACGAGATAGTCTAATCTTTATCAGTAAATTACAGATTTTGTACAATTTACTTTACATCTACCAACGATCATCCAGTTACGTATGTTTTCCTTTATATCTACCGTATTATGTAAAATACGAGAATCGATAAATTTCTTATTGAATAGATTCCATAACCTGAAAAACATGTATTTAATCTTGCAAAAATAGAGTATTCGTTAAGAGGATCACATGTGAATACTTCTAACTGAGTATGCATGCCCTCTTGTAAATACATGAGTAAAATAAATATTTATTGGGCTTAGGAAAAGTAAGTGACTTTTTTATATTGTCTAAACGATGACAACAAAATTGATTTTGTATCTGTATATATACTTTTCTATGTGGTGAGAAATGTTTTTAGTAAATATACCTCTAAAAGAAATATAATGTTGGCTTGTTATAACAGGACCGTTAGGGATTGAAGCAGTTGCAATAATCAAGAATAAGCGAGAAATTTCTCAACAAAAAATAAGCGAACGAAAAATAAATCACACAAGAAACAATAACACATGATTTAACGTGGTTTTTCAAAGAATATGCCGACTAGTCCACAAAGTGAAGAAGGAGAGATTATATTATCACCGGAGATTTTCTGGACTCTTCAATTGCTTCCGCAATTGCTCCACGATGCCACTGCTTTTACAATTATTCTAGGTTACAAACAAGATGAGTATTTATAGTCACAAACTCCACTAGACCTGGCCGTCGTAACTAAATACTAGTGATTGACTAAAATACCCCAGTAGGTGAACCCCCAACACTCACCCGTGGACATAACCTGCCGACATTGCCTGGCATAACCTCGACATTGCCGCTTGCTTGGCATAGCCTCGCTGACATTGCTCCGTGACTTGCCTGTATAGAGGTCAAGTCACTTTTTCTAACAATGGTAATGGTCGTGAATACACAAACAATCTATATGACAAATTGATGGAGGCATGATTTCCATTTGAGAGTGCACAATTTAATGTATAATGCTAAATAGAGGTGTTTGAAAAATAAAATAAAAATAGAAACATTTACACATACAATAAAACCTCCATGGCTAGGTTTAGATTTTGAAGAGATATTAAACATACTTTTTAATATTAGGAGAGTGATGATTATTATT
Source organism: Gentiana macrophylla (assembly GCA_026214975.1). Taxonomy (NCBI): domain Eukaryota; kingdom Viridiplantae; phylum Streptophyta; class Magnoliopsida; order Gentianales; family Gentianaceae; genus Gentiana; species Gentiana macrophylla. Next base: position 2,336 of record JAOBSW010000251.1, on the reverse strand, counting down.
AAACAAAACTAAAAGGATTGTATAGTTTTGTAATGGTATAAGAATAATATAGAATTTAAAAAGAGTGGAAGAAAAGGGAATGATTAGAAAAACAAAAATAGTTAATTGTTAATTAGACACATTTAGAAAGATGTCGAATTTTAGGATTATAAGAAAAATATTTTGTCAAAATGACATTTATCGGTGAAAGTGAAAATGAAAGTGAATTTCAAAGTGAATTACGCATTTGGTTTTGTGTTGAAAACCAACGTAATTCATTTTTCAAATCAACTTTCACTTTCATCGATAAAATAATCGTTTTGACAAAAAATATTTTTTATAGTCCTTTTGCCTCGAAATCTTTCATATTATGTCCTTTAGTGACATTCCTTATCCCAAAGAAAAAAATGATATCAAGAATTCTAACACCGACTTTATTGAATTTTAGAGACCGTAACACCCACGATACAAAATTTTATTTTTGATAGAGAACAACAAAATATACGTAGTAATTCCTTGTGAATTTTCCTATTACAATGGGCATTTAGTGATTTCCAAAAATGGGGCACAAGCCCACCGTGTCTCTAGTGCTCACTACCTCATATAAAAGGAGCAAATTAGGACCCACAATATTCACGAAAATTAGCCAAGGTCATTCTTCCTAAGAATGTTTTAAGAAAATCAACAAACATGCATTTGGATTCGGAAATTCCCGTGGAAGGACTCTGATAGAAGCTGCGATCATTGATCATGGCATATCGGTTATCCTTGGCCTCGGTGTAAAGCGTAATGTCGATGGCTTTTTATTTTATTTTTCCTTTAAGTTATGTGTTAGTAATTTTTAAATGCGGAATGTCTATTTTATGGAAGAACATGAAGCCAAGAAACACAAACTAAACCACCACAGTAAAATAAAATGGGAAAACTTATAATTGTTGTCCTTGAATTTTTCGAGATCTATTTAGCACCGATTAGTGTTTGTTGCAAAAGTTAATTAAATTAAATGATGCTTTTAATTATTTTTTCTGAGCAATGGTCTATTCCATAACGGAAAACCAAAGCGTAGAACCAATTACATTAAAGAGATATAGATTAAGGGCTAAAGCTTTTATCAATTGCTTTCCCCATACGTACGAAGCAGTGCTTCTCTAAAAACTTCTTTTGAGGATGTCCCTTGTTTTGTCCGTCTTTCTTCCAATGTAAATGTTGGGTCCACGAAAATAACAAGTTTTTGCTCTTTTTGTTTCATCTACGTTTCTATCGCTTGCATTACTCGATTTTGTGTCATGTCATTTAATACGACATACCATGTGCTAATTTATTACGAGTGGATAATTGTTTAAGTCTCATTTTTTTATTTTTTGTGTAGCCATTTGTACGATAGCCATGGTTGGCTAAATCGAAATTCGTTTGGAAAAAATCAAGATAAATGCTTCCTCCTAATTATTTGAACCGTGACAATTTTGATAATTATGCCTGGCCTCTTAAACTCAGTGTAGATCTTGCAATGAATTTGCAAATTCATTTCAATTTTCTAATCTTCTTCTTGATGTTGCTTTGCCTGCAGGTTGAGCTTTTATACCCTGACTTTCACTGCTTTAGTGACCAAAACAATCAGTAATTAGTAATCCGGTTTGCTGTAGGTTGACCGAACAGGGTGAAGTTTCTGGTTTTGCTTGATTGACTTTTTAATTTAAAACCCTGTCTTGATTAATTAATTAGCTCATTATATACATAGATTCAGTTGCAGTACGTACCATAATATCTTATTAAGTTGAAATACTTACAAAATTTCGTTATGTGAAGTCGATGATGAACCTGTCATCCATTAGTTCAACACATCCTCGACAATGTCATGCACGGAGCGTGACGTTGGGGTGCCGAGCCTGAGGAGGCAATCCAAATTAAAGACCAATAGGTAAATCAATTTCACACATTTTGTAAAGGTAGTCTTGAGGCAATTGTATATATAATTAAGATTGATGCTCATAAATCATAATGATTATATGTGGCCGGATTACACTGCGATCATAACCTTTATGTGCTTTGATTTTTATTTGTAGGAGTTTAGATATACGTAGAAAACATGAGAAAAATTTTGTGGCTGTCTCAAAGGATGGTACTGAGCTTTTGTGGTGGGATACACTCTCAAATCTCAATAGGAGGAGTAGTTCAGAGCAGGCAATGTTTTCTCAGGTACGGAAACTTAATTAAAGGGTCAGTTAATTTGGAGACATTAAATATTCAGATAATATTTTCTTTGACTAATTAATTAATGTACATCTAATATAATGTTAATGCATGCTATATATTATTAATACTATTTATAAACAGATCGAATCTGAATCTCTTCCTAG
>JAOBSW010000934.1:0-70231 GCA_026214975.1 Gentiana macrophylla | reverse complement strand
ACTAATACCTCGAATATCAAGAATCGTCCATCCAAAAGCTTTCTTATGCTTTTTCAACATTCCTAGTAATTGATCTTCTTGTTGCTCCGTTAAAGTTGATGAAATAATAACTGGTAAAAGGTTATCATTTTCAAGAAAAGCATATTTCAGATTTAAAGGTAACGGTTTCAATTCCAGATTCTTCGGCGGATCTTCTATTGATGATTTAAGAAGTGGTCCTTCTAGTTCTAACTCCAAATACTTATGCCATGGTGGTTTAAAAGTAAAACTTCCTTTATCTAGAGAAAAGATTATCTCTTTCATTTCAATGTCTTCCTCATCTTCTTTATAGATAGATAAAGTTAAACATTCTTCTAATCTGTCTTGAAGTTGGTAATCGATTATCATAGACGTAATGAATATCTTCTATAAAAGAACATGATTCTGGTGATGTATATTGATGGTTCATAGCTTTGAAAATATTGAAAGCAACTTCATCTTCATTGACTCTCAAAATTAATTCTCCTTTCTCGAACATCGATTAAAGTTCTCCTGTAGCTAGAAATGGACGTCCTAAGATAAGTGGCGCTAAAATCCTTCTTCCATTTCCATAACTACAGAAGTCTCAATGGAAAATAGAACTTGTCTACTTTAACCAATATGTCCTCAATAATTCCTTTGTGTACTTAATCGATCTATCTGCCATTTGCAGAGTCATTTCGATCTTAGTAAGCTTTCCTATGCCTAGCTTTCTATAATCCTCATAAGACATGAGATTTATACTAGCTCCAAGATCACATAAGACCTTTTAAATGTAAATCCTCCAATTTCACATGGAATCGTAAAACTTCCGTGATCTTTCAGGTTTAGGTGGTAACTTATCTTTGCACTTGCAGAACATTCTTCATTTAGGCATATATTCTCATATTCCTCTAATTTTTTCTTGTTTGATAGTATATCCTTCAAAAACTTTCCATAGGCGAGCATATTTATCGAGCTTCGATAATGTGAATATTAACATGAATATGACGAAAAGTATCAAGAAACGAGCATACTTCGATCAGTCTTAATCTTTTAATTTGATCTTTAGGTGGAAAAGGTAAAGACTCTAAATCTATAACCTTTGGTTTCGAAGTCATTCTCTCTTTTCCTTTATCCTTTGGAGTATTACTTGATCGCCATGTTTCAGGTTCTTGAATTTTTTCCTTTAAAATATTCCCTGAATCAATCTCTACTTCAGATTCCTTTAGTTCTTCCTGTTTTTCATCCTTGTTTTCTTTATCTTCTATTCTCAAATGTTCCTTAAATAAAGTTCTTAAATCTTTATCCATGGGGTCTTTCAAAATTCTAGGGATTTTTACCCATTTTTCACCTTCATTCTCAGGTTCCAAACTTCTATTCCTTTTCAAGAAATTCTCTATGATTTCTTCTTCCTCATCAGTAAAGTCAAGTTCATCTTTAGTCTTTTCATTTTTATCTAAATCATTTTCTACTTCATTATTCCCGAAGTTTTCTACTCCATTACTACCATGAGTTTCCTACTTCTCGTGAATCACAACATTTACCTCTCTTGGGTTTCTTTCAGTATTACTTGGTAATCCTCCAGGAGGTCTACTGTTGTTACGTTCACCTTCCCTACTCAAATGATCTTCCATATTCCTTAATGAAGCTTCTATCGTTCTCATTCTGGTATCATGTCCATTCATAGATGTTTTCATTGAACTCATGTCCTTCTCGATCGAACCTATAGAAGTCATCATTGTTTCCATATTCTTAGCTTGAGTAGATACTACACCCATCATATTTTCCATCAGTTTTTCCCATTTTTCAACCCCTTCTGTAGATTGAGTTGAACTTTGAGTTACCGGTATACTTTGAGTGGTATCTTTGAGGATAGGATCTTGGTAATGATTGTAAATTCTTCATTAGATGTATTTCCTTGATAAACTTGATTATTATTCATATTCTTATATTTGAATCGATACGGCGGTTGTCCTGGCTTACTAGGGTTTTCGACTATCTAAAAGTTGGGTGGTCTCTTCTAATAGCATTAAATGAGTTTGAATATGCATTGTTCAAATTCCTATCTTCAAGAAAACTCACTTCCTCTCTTGAATATCCTCGTTGGTTCTTCTATCCCTAATGACACATTATCATGATTTGAGTATTCGGTTGGCATACTATTTTCTGATTTTTATTCTTTCCTTGTTGTAATCCATCAAACTTTCTACTCAAATTCTCCAAGTGTGCTAGAACTTCCGTGTTTGACGTACATTCTTCTCAAGAAAAGCTACTTTTCTAGTGCTAGAACCGGTTTCCCACATTCTTATTTTGGAAATCTTTTATAGCATCGTAAACTGCTTGAGCTTCACTCATCATTAATCGAACCACCACATGCATGATCTACATCCGCATCGTGAATCTTTTCTTAATTTACTGACGTAAAAGTTGAATTTGCATATCTAAGGAATAACCATGATCGGGACAAGCTCTTAACAATTTTTTAAACCTTTCCCACGCATTCCCAAGTGTTTCTTCAGATCCTTGTCTAAAATTAGCAACCTCGACCTTTAATTCCAAATTCCGTCCTGGAGTGAAATATTGTTTTAGAAATTCAGTTTGAATATCCTCCCAACTAGTTAACGAATGGTGTGGAAGAGACATAAACCAATCTCGGGCTCTTCCTTTTAAAGAAAAAGGAAACATAGTCATCCTCGTTAATTCACTTATGAGCACCTTGACTTTTGGTCAGTATTGCACAGCTTCTTCAAATGATAGAGATGATGATGTGGATCTTCATCATCTTCTCCTAGAAATTGGGCTCTTGCGTCAATTAAACCAAAAGATGAGACTTAATTTCAAATTATTCGCTCCTTCATTCGGTAAAAGTATGGGATTATTAGTCCGGTTTCTCCTTACGCTTTGATCACGAGATAGGTCTCGGGTTTGGCGGATTGTTACGATTATTCTCGGTTCCGATCTTGATTGATTCTATTATTCGATTATTATTAGGGTTAACGAGGTTTTGGCCATGCCCTAAAGCATGATCTAGCCGCTGCTCGTTTGTTTCATCACTAGTTTCAGCCCATTTCTTTATTTTTATTAGAAGATGATTCCGTTGGAGATTTTCCAAGGAGTCCTAAGTCTGGTTTGACCACGCTTTACTCTCTATCCATAGAATCGCTTTCGTAGCGTTTATATCAGGCTTATAAGGAGTAAGTGAGGCTTTACCGCTTCGTCATCAACTAATGAAAATAAAAAATGCTCGAGTTTTAAAGAAGAAGAAAATTGGTACTAAAAGAAAGTAGATACCAACGAAAAATAAAAAAGAAATGTGATAAGAAGAGTGTTGGTTTATCCTCGAGAATTTTAAGCTAATACAAGTAGTAACCATAGACACAAAAAAAAAAATTAGCGACTTTGTTTCCCCGGCAACGGCGCCGAAAAGTCGACGTCACGAAACCGGACCTTAGAAGCGGCGTCAAGAAAGGGATGACCTTTTCTAGGTTAGACGGATCCTAACCGCGATGTACCGGGTCAAATTGTAGTGATAAAGTGGTGAGTCAGGTGTCGAATCCTCAGGGAAAAAAATGGTAATTCTTTTAAGTGTGGTTAAACACCAAAGAGCTGCTATTAACTCGATCTAAACCGCAATTTTATAACACAAATTACTACTACTCTAACCAACATAAAATAAATGCGTAATTTAAAAGTTATTCTAATATAATATATATAGATATATAAATATATATAGATGTACATAAATAGTAAAATATATATATATATATAAATATATAGATACCAATATATAGTTTATAAATTAGACTAGCCAAAGTATATATAATCGATTTATATGATCTTTTCAATTAATGGAATGTGTTCGATCTTCCTTTTTAGGTCCAATTGAGCAAATGAAACGGTGTACTCCTAATGTCAACAACTCCTCCTCACACGAGCGTATGAAATTGTCATATGTCAAAAGTCATCAGTCCAATGTCCACAACTGCCCCATGCTAAACTTAGTTAGTCAAAACAGGTACCGAGTACAAATCTACCCCGGATAAAAGAGGTGATTCCATTTGTCAGATGGCCGATGTTATTCAAGAGGCTCCGGTTGTCAAGCGGATCGATTTAATACAAACGGTGTAGTTTCAATTAAACTGTGATTTTAACATTATTAAGATCTCGAGTACAAATTTTAATAAGATTTATCTTTCCAGGACAAATCTGCCCCCGGGTAGGAAATAGGATTCCGTTAATCAGACGGCCATTTTTACCCTCCGGTTTTTCTATTTTACTCATATCCTGACTTCTCTGGTCGGGTTCATCATCAGAGTTATATGTGGTATTCATCATGATTGATTACTTCATTCCGAATATATTATCGCTTACGCAAATGAAATAGAAAAAGATTCATTTTACTCAATTTTAGTCAATTTTATTTTAACAAAGATTCCATTACCGAAAAGATCGAAATAATACGATTACATACTCTTTGGCTAGTTATTAGATCTAGCCTAATAACATTATAAAACTAAAAAGAAGAAAATAACAAACATAATTATTATAGAAATTACCCGATTACAACTGTTGACTCGTAAATCGCCTTTTCCGGAGTATTACAACGACTTCAAAGAACACCAACCTTCGAGAATTTCCCGAGCATTACTACCGTTACTACTACTAATTTATTCTTGGCATAAGGCCTATTTACAAACTAAGAAAAGAGGGGATAGAGAATATATATAGAATGTTGTATATATATATTGGTACACTCGAAAGTGAGCTCTGATCTCCCTATTTATAGAAATAGCTCCTTCCCGGACCGGTCCGAAAATCTGCGGATCGGTCCGTGTAATGATGACAATCATTACAGATTAGTTATCGCATGTGCAAGCATGTTACTCCTAATCATCACTTGTCTTTGTGTTGTAATTATATATAATTATATATAATTACACACTAACTTCTAAAAATCGTAACTTGAATTTTTGATATCGAAATGACATAATCGAACTTCCGTTGAAAAGCTCGTTGAATTCTCTACATCTTCCATCAAGACCATTTCTTCGAAAACGATTCTCGATGAGCCATTTGTATTATACGTCCTTTTCGAGATTCAAACAATTATTCCCTTGATTATTTATATCGGTGGACGCTTTATAACTCCCCTTCCAACAACTTGAATTGACTTCAAAAAGTGTATCATACTCGGGATTTCGATTCATCTTAGGATTCTGCAATGAAATAAACACAAAATACCCGTGTAAAATAGACACAATATTCCGGTCACTAAAACCGGTACAAAAACTACAACTTTTTATTATAAATACTAACTTTTACTACTAACTATACCAAACTATAAAGATTAATATTTTATACTAATTATATCATAATTTTAGATATTTTACATAGAATTCGTCGATACAACATAATAAAATCACGTAAATTCAATCATATAAAAATAATACATCACTTACTGAATCATCAACATCAGCAATCCATGAAACCACAAAACAACTCAGCAATACTCCAGGTACAACAAAGCAAACTAACACTCTTAACCAGCCTTTAAATACTAAAACAGCTACTAAAACACTACATTCATGTCCTTGTTACAGACAAACATGAAGGGTAAAAAGTGATCACAGAACTAGAGGAGACACCCGAACCTGACCAATCCAAGAAGCAGAAAGTAGCACATATGACGACAGATTCTGCCACACTCAAAAAAGTGAAGCTGGAATTCCCGGATGAGAAAGAACCACCATCAAAGGACAAATAAGCAAAAGTCGTTTCACTCAAAGACTCATTTTTACGTATTAACAAGACTTTCCGAATATATAATGATCACATTTTGTATATCCTCATAAAAATTGTCGTATAGCAGTCCTACTTTTGTAAGCATGTATGCAAGACTGCTATACATAAAAACTAGCAAGGATATGTATCCAAGTATATAGCACTTTGCAGAACATAACTACAAAAAAAATTATCTATGTATGCAATCAACGATAAATAGTACTTTTGACCCATAATGTACAAACTTGTATATTTAACATAAAGAAGGGCACACCGTGCATAGCACGGTGCGACCATCTAGTATGAGTATAATTGTATAAATGACACGACGAAATGCATAATAGTACAATATGTTAGTATACAAGTCGTAACAATAAGATATTTTTTTTTTTTTTTTGAGGGAATAAGATATAAATTTTTTTTTCCTCATAATTTTGACAATAGAAAATAATGGTAACTTGATAAAAGCGACATGAAACCCTGTTTTATATATATATATATATATATATATATATATATATATATATATATATATATATATATTAGAATATCCCGATTTTTGAAAAAGGACAATTCAAATTTTTAGCAAAAATCGAGAATATTATGTTATTTAATTAAAGGATTTAAGGAAAAAAAGGGGGTAACAAGGATTTATTTGATTTAAGGATTTAATTAATTAATTGAGATTATAAAAGAAAAGCTAATCCTAAATTAACCTAATCATAGTTCTACGTAAAAAACATAAGAGGGGCGCAAGTTGTGAGAAAAAAAGAAGAAGATGAGAGACTTTCGAATCTCTAGGCTAATCCGTTGATCGTTTCCACAGACTCTTCAAGTAAAAAAGCGATCATCTCAAGGCGAGGAAGCTTTTGATGCCGACAATCCCTAAATCCGTTAACGTAAGTTTTCCCCTCACCGTTCTTGGTGATTAGGGTTTAATGACCATTGTTAAGGTTGAGTTTTTTGAGTTAATTTTCATAGTGATCAGTTTTGGTTCGAATCGTTGAAGGTTCGGAGTTCTAAGGTTTAACCTTTTCAAGATTTTGGTAGCGTGGATTGTAGTAGCTCGCAAATTAAGGTAACGCGGTGTTCTTATCAAATGATTAAGGTGTTGTAAAGTTATAGAGCAATTTGTATGCTTATTTTCGTTGTTTATGATCTGTTTAAGTTGGAGTTTGGGGAGGAATTGGGTTGGAAATCTTTTTTTTTACAGTTGCAGATTTCTGGGAAAAACCCAGGCAAACGAGCGTTTGCACAAGGGCAAACGGGCGTTTGTGATCGTTGAAACTCAAACGAGTGTTTGGGGTTTATAGATGGGCGTTTGAGTGTTTGACGTTTGATACAGGATGTGGCCATTTTTCACGAACGGGCATTTGGGGAGTAGTAAACGTTCGTTCAAGGCAAACGTGCGTTTACAGGGTGTCAAACGTGCGTTTGGCGTGTTTATTCTGTTTTTACTGTTTTGTCGTGTCAGCTTGGTTTCAGGCTTCATAATCATGTCCGTACTACTTAACCTTATGTGACAAAGCCTTGAACAAGCTTTTGATGCGTTTAGTTCCGGCACCATATGGATTCCCTAAAAAGATGAAGTGTGGGACCATCGAAAGCTTTGGATCGGCCTTGTGCTTCGATAAGCTAGGGTTTATCGATGTCTGTGTATGTGCTAGATTTTGTTGGAGTCTAGTTGTAACGCCCCGCTCCCGGATACCGAGCCCTTATCCGGAAGAGAAACGTTCGGCGCGTATAGCATTAAATAAGTCTAATATTATACGCAAGCCTCTACGTCGTCGTATCAAATAAAAGCAAACGGAAGCTAAAAAGACTCGGGTAAAAACATAAATGCTACTATGAATAGAAAGTAACCATGCTAAAGATGGATAGTTAAGATTACAACGATTAAAAACCCCAAAGACTTATACAATACGATGCCTTAAAAGTAGAAGTACAACAAGTCTAATAAACGAACTGCAACTAATCTAGTACAACCTTTGCAAGGGAAATTAAGCTAAAAGCTTCGCCAAGACTCCAAGTCTTCAAAAGTCATCATCTACACTTGGTCAACCTGTTCGTCTTCTCACCCCGCATTGCATACAAAAGAAAATGCAAAGGAGGTAAGTACAAAGTACTTAGTAAAAGTGAGAAGCTACGACAACAATTAAGATTTATAAAGAAAAGATATTTAATCGTTTAGTTAGTTATCTTTGTGTGACCGACTCAATCTAGGGTTCATTTCATGTCCATCAACATGAATTGACTAAACGTTACTACTTAGCTTATCTGTGTTACAACCGCACTCAAGGGCACTACGCGCATCCACCTTAGCAGAGTCCCTCCGTACTTAGGGTCATTATGACCTACGGAGTTCTTCCACCTCGGGAACACTCTTTTGCAACATATTAGTGGATCACACCAATATCCACGGAGACTAGAAAAGGTAGACTCCGATAGCACGCACACCTCAGTAGAGTCCCTCTGTACTTAGGGTCTTTTGACTTACAGAGTTCCTCCACCTTCAGAGGTAGCACACGCATCGCGATTTAGCCTGGTGCCTAGCCAAGAGAGACATGTTGTTTAATCTTTTACTAGTCAAGTACGTTGATTATTAGGATGATTAACTAGCCACCTAAGTGTTTTCAAATAATCCCCCTCACCTTGACTACTCTCTTCCTAGACCACTGAGACACGGACAAGTCCTAGCAATTACACGCACATTGATGAATGCTAACTCATCAAAGCACAAGCCTATCATGCTCTTCCGACGGATCCGAACTTCAACTCCTTTAAGAGTACATTCGGTGTTTTAACCGAACGAATCGAAGCTCAATTCAGGCTTGTTCAAGTTTGTACAAAGTTAACATATCATATATAAAGGTTTCATAAAGCTAAATCATGCTTATAAGGCTGAACAACAACCAACGAAAGAAGAAGAACAAAACAAGCTGTGCGCCCGCTTAAGGCTCGAACGCCCGTCGGACCTTATTGGACGCCCGTCCACTATACCCAGACGCCCGTCCACCTAAAACAGTTTCAATCCTGAATGTAAAACAACACTTCAAACGCCCGTCCAGGAAAGCCAGACGCTCATCCGAAATGTGCCCCAAGTAGACGCCCGTCCAGAGAGGCCAGACGCTCGTCCACCTGGGTTCGACTAGAACCCTAAAATCCTCAAGTTCGATCCAAACCAGCTTCTAACCCAAAATAACAAAGAATTTAAACATAGTAAAACGTAAATAAACATATCTAACCATTCCAAGAACACCTATGATCCTTGATCAACGAAAAACACATCTTCCTAGCATTAAAACATCTTAAACACCTTAAAACTTGATCTAAACCTTATAAACGATAATTGGAATCATAGGAAGAGCCTCTTACCTTAATTGCCTATAACACCGACAGCAAAACACCCAGCAACTGCAACAATTGTTGATCCTCAACCCCAAAACCTATGTGATCAACAAGAAACCCTAAAATCCTATTTCTTGCTGAAAACCGAAACTGAAAGAGCCTGAAAAACAGAAGATTACCTGGGCTTACTGCCGTGAAACTATTTTTAGATTAATCTACGCTTCAAGACGATCGTTTCGACTACTCATGGCTGCGAAACAGAGCTACGGATTAAAAGATACGAATTTCTCAAGAATCGAACTCTATGAACACCGAAAACTAGGGCTAAACTGAAAACTTACGAAATTGAGAGATGTTATTTTCCAAAGTTGCGTCTCCTCGCACTGATTACTTTTCTCTCCTGCGGCATCTTGATCAGATAAACGGATTGATCACACGGTTCTTCCTTTTATTTCGTCTCTTCTTCTGCGTTGCCTCTTCCTCTCTGCCGTTCCATCTCTTTTTTTTTCCAGAAAATTGCGTGTGAATCAAAATAAGGGATTTTGGGGATTATTCTCTTTTATAGCCATTAATTAAATCCTTTATAATTAATAGCTAATTCCTTTAATTTATTCCTTTTCAATTAAATAAATAGGATAAATAATTATTAGGTCATAGTAAATATACCTAATGACTATTTTACCCTTTTATGAAAAGTCGGGGTGTTACATTCCTTCCCCCTTAAGAGGAGTTTCGTCCTCGAAACTCGAATGTAACCAAGAGGTACTTGAACTCTGGACTTGCGAAGCGTTTCGTCTCCTAACTCGTACAGTATTCTTCTTCTTCCATCTTCCCAACTCTTCCACCTGTCTTGAGCTATCTCGAGGTGGCGAAGATCTACTTCAATCTTTTTGTTGGCTTGCTATATCAATCTGGTCTCGTACTCCGTTGTCGCTCCAATTCATCCCAGAAACTCGTGTTGCTCTATCTCCATCTTCATGAAAGATCTCCAGCAGTATTGTTCCTGTTCTTATACTTCTTGGTCACTCCGAGAGGAACTGCAATTGTCATCTCGAGGTTTTCATTCTTCATTGTCCTTCCCAATCTTCCACATTCGGAACCCAAAGATGATTCCGATGCCAACGGTTGCCATCTTCATCTAACTCGTGACCAATGGCTGGTTGGGCTCCAGCCACTCACTTGTAACCGGAAACCACTGGATCTTTGTCTTGCTTCTTTTACGAATTCATCGATTGCCTCGAATCTTGCAATCATCGGTTTACCACTCTTTGCTTGCTCCTGCTGACCTATGTCCTGAGTGCTTGAGCTTTCCCCAACTGACTCACAGCTTCCTGGCATACTTGACTTCTTTCGATCTCAACTTCCATCATGGCACCACAAGCTTGCTGAAGAACGGCAAGGATCCCGGCTGAGAGACTTCTGAGACTTCTTGGGGATGCATTTACCATACTTCCTCTCTGACGGTCTGATCCAATCCTCATGCCAATTAGGGTTAACTTGGAAAGTAAAAGAAGTTGGGAGTAACAAGTTGAGTACCAGGGTGGTATGTCAACTAGGTAAGCCAAGAAGGGTACAATGCACTTGAAATAAGAAAGGTTGCTTGGGTAACAAGCAAAACAAGAAAAAAAAAATCCGCGTTGGAGAAAGTTGAAGTTGGTGCTGGAATGAAGAAAGAGGCACTGTATCATAATACAAAAGATGGCCACCAGAAGGACAACAAAAGAACACCTTATAGATGGAATTCTTTTGAGAGAGTGGAATTCTGCAAGATACGATGGTCTATAAGGACTTCAGAGGCAACTTGGAAGAATGGTAATACGCTTTCATATAAACCTTTAGAAAGTGGAGACGTTAAAGGAAACATCACCAGATGGACTTGAAGATATTCTCAATGTATGAAAAGAGAACATTAAGGAAGTGACCTTGATTGTTAATCATTTGATTAACAAAGATGGATGCTGGCGAACTAGAAAAAAAATCTTCAGTTCACATGAGTTTCGTAAGGGAAACATCACACAACGGAAAAGCAAAGTAAAGGTGCAAGGTCGAGCACCAGAAGGACTAGAAAGATAGAAATCAAAAGAGAGCAAGAATTTCATCATGAAGGAGCCATGGAGACAAAACGAGTACACCAAAAGGTCTCAGAGTAAGATAAACACTTGTCAAGAAGTGTCCAAGTTTGCAATAGTCAAATAGAGGTTATTACGAGATTTAAAAGAAGTAGAAATTTCCCTCAAGGAATTGTAAGGGAATATCAAAAGTCTGGATAAGTAAGCGGTAAGCAAGATTTTTAAGTGAAGAGGAAACGACACTTAAGAATTGCTTGGATAAGGTTTGATTTCCAAGAATTAATTCAAGTTTCAAAGGAAGTTTAAACGATTATTGATGATTCAAAACAAAGATTCAAGGTTGCACTACTCGAGAGGAATAGTACACTTTGCCAAGGAATAAATGCTCAAGGTTAAAATAAAATAGACTTTCAACCGGTGTAACAAAATTGGAATAGAAACGCCAAACAAAAAGTGGGAAGTCAAAATGATGTATATGGCGGTTCGTGGCTCTAAATGGCCTGAAAGAGATTTAAAACTGAAGCGTACAAGGTGCAATAACCTGAAATGGAGATCAAAAGTTTAGGAACTCAAACGTCGATTGGCTAAATAAGTTCGGAAGGCATCTTGAGAAATTCTGCATACTGGCTTGAAACTAGTTTAGCAAAAATTGATAGAAGGTTAAAGATAAGTAACTGAAGAGGAATGTCATGATAGGCTTAAAATTGACCAAAGAAGCGAAGATATGCATACCTTAGAGGAACAGGCAGCATTAGGTGAAATAGTTACAATATCGACACTACCCTTAGGAGGGGAGCTGAGAATAAACACAAGTAAAGTAAAAAAAATGTTCTGACATCAAAAGGCTTAGTCAAATTTGAATTTGAAATGAATAATGGGAGTGCAACACTGCAGAGAGGATTTGTTGAGTTTAAAGATCTCAAATGAGGGATTATCTGAGAAATGAAATACCAGATAAGTTATAATTACAAAAGGACACGAAAAGGGTCTGAAAATCAAACATGGCATGCTGGAGGATAGCATCTTGGTTCTCGTTTAACACTGCAAAAGAAACTATAACGTTAGCTTTACAAGCATCCTACTAAAAGATTTAACTCGAGGAAGAGATCGACTTGAGGAACTCCTAAACATAACGAATGTAACTTACTACCCTCTTAGCCCAAACTCTAAGTCAAGGAGGTGAATGTTGTTGCTGTGTAAGATTTTTACTCCGGATCTGACATTATCAATTTTTACAGAACAAACGAAGAGGAATTTGAGCACGATCCAAAGAGAAAAGATTTAGATAATAGAGTTTCCCAGGTGATATAAAAATATTAGAATTTTTAAATGAAGATAAGTTGGTCAAAAACAGTTATTTCTGACGATTGCACAAGCTGTCAGAATTTCCAGATTCATAAACACTGTGTTGAATTGCAAATCAAGATCAAAAGAAAGAGAATCTGGACTTAATTACAAAATAAAAATTGTAGATAACAGTTTTGTCTGCAACATATCAAAAATTCAGGTCGTTTGAAGATGTTTAACCTGTTCACAACAGAAGAAGAAGTGAAGGTGCTGCTGCAGATTTTCTGGACAGAGTGTCCGGTATAAACATGAATTTTCTGAATAATCCATAATTATTATCGAGTTGATGTAAAAAGAGAAATTGTAGATAAGACAGTAATCTACTTTGCTGAAAATTTGCAGAATTTTTAGAGTAGGGGAAGACAGTCTTATGTTAAAGGGAAAACACGGAAACAAAAGCATTCACTCATGTTGGGTAAATCCAAACACAAGGACAATGAAAAGTATGTGCCAAAGTAAGAGACCTTTAACACTATGAGTTGAAACGACTGAGGAGTACTTGGAAATAATAGAGTTACACATGGAGTTCGTGTAGAACCATCTCAAGCAAGCAAAGGTCAAAGAATGTTGATGAACTCAACCAAGTGATAGTGAAAAGAGAAAGTGGGGGACTTGTAGAGCTAAATCAATATCATTCTCTACAAAGTTAGGCCAAGATAAAAGTAAACTTAGATATTCATATGTAGATAAGGTGAAGAGATTTCAATAGGGAAAGTAAGAAAAAGGAAATCAACCAAGAGGACCTCGACTTTAAGGTATAGGCATAAGACTCCGATCCCAAAGCTTTACTTAAGGGGTTTCACTTAACCCTATGTGACAAGTTACGGTTTGGAAACTTCAAAAGATGAGAGAGTTTCTACTAAGGATACTAGAAGGAACAAAACCTGAGGTGATCACATGAAAGATGTGAACTGAGAACTCAACCTAACCTTCATCTCAGAAGACTCCTCACTAGATCCTGATAACTAGACCACGGTTTAAGGATTCTTAGTCTTACGAGGATTACCACCAAGCTCAAGTTCTAAAAGGTCTAAAGGATTCTTATCTTAGAGGAAGAGAAGCCTAGAATAGAAAGGACGCTTCTCTCTGATACCAACTGTAACGCCCCGCTCCCAGATACCGAGCCCTTATCCGGAAGAGTAACGTTCGGTGCGTATAGCATTAAATAAGTCTAATATTATACGCAAGCCTCTACGTCGTCGTATCAAATAAAAGCAAACGGAAGCTAAAAAGACTCGGGTAAAAACATAAATGCTACTATGAATAGAAAGTAACCATGCTAAAGATGGATAGTTAAGATTACAACGATTAAAAACCCCAAAGACTTATACAATACGATGCCTTAAAAGTAGAAGTACAACAAGTCTAATAAACGAACTGCAACTAATCTAGTACAACCTTTGCAAGGGAAATTAAGCTAAAAGCTTCGCCAAGACTCCAAGTCTTCAAAAGTCATCATCTACACTTGGTCAACCTGTTCGTCTTCTCACCCCGCATTGCATACAAAAGAAAATGCAAAGGAGGTAAGTACAAAGTACTTAGTAAAAGTGAGAAGCTACGACAACAATTAAGATTTATAAAGAAAAGATATTTAATCGTTTAGTTAGTTATCTTTGTGTGACCGACTCAATCTAGGGTTCATTTCATGTCCATCAACATGAATTGACTAAACGTTACTACTTAGCTTATCTGTGTTTACAACCGCACTCAAGGAGCACTACGCGCATCCACCTTAGCGTCCCCTCCGTGCTTAGGGTCATTATGACCTACGGAGTTCTTCCACCTCGGGAACACTCTTTTGCAACATATTAGTGGATCACACCAATATCCACGGAGACTAGAAAAGGTAGACTCCGATAGCACGCACACCTCAGCAGAGTCCCTCTGTACTTAGGGTCTTTTGACCTACAGAGTTCCTCCACCTTCAGAGGTAGCACACGCATCGCGATTTAGCCTGGTGCCTAGCCAAGAGAGACATGTTGTTTAATCTTTTACTAGTCAAGTACGTTGATTATTAGGATGATTAACTAGCCACCTAAGTGTTTTCAAATAATCTCCCTCACCTTGACTACTCTCTTCCTAGACCACTAGACACGGACAAGTCCTAGCAATTACACAGACATTGATGAATGCTAACTCATCAAAGCACAAGCCTATCATGCTCTTCCGACGGATCTGAACTTCAACTCCCTTTAAGAGTACATTCGGTGTTTTAACTGAACGAATCAGAAGCTCAATTCAGGCTTGTTCAAGTTTGTACAGTGTTAACATATCATATATAAAGGTTTCATAAAGCTAAATCATGCTTATAAGGCTGAACAACAACCAACGAAGGAAGAAGAACAAAACAAGCTAGACGCCCGTTTAAGGCTCTGAACGCCCGTCTGGACCTTATTGGACGCCCGTCCACTATACCCAGACGCCCGTCCACCTAAAACAGTTTCAATCCTGAATGTAAAACAACACTTCAAACGCCCGTCCAGGAAAGCCAGACGCTCGTCCGAAATGTGCCCCAAGTAGACGCCCGTCCAGAGAGGCCAGACGCTCGTCCACCTGGGTTCGACTAGAACCCTAAAATCCTCAAGTTCGATCCAAACCAGTTTCTAACCCAAAATAACAGCAATTTAAACATAGTAAAACGTAAATAAACATATCTAACCATTCCAAGAACACCTATGATCCTTGATCAACGAAAAACACATCTTCCTAGCATTAAAACATCTTAAACACCTTAAAACTTGATCTAAACCTTATAAACGATAATTGGAATCATAGGAAGAGCCTCTTACCTTAATTGCTTGTAACACCGACAAAGAAAACACCCAAAGAATCGCAACAATTGTTGATCCTCAACCCCAAAACCTATGTGATCAACAAGAAACCCTAAAATCCTATTTCTTGCTGAAAACCGAAACTGAAAGAGCCTGAAAAACAGAAGATTACCTGGTCTTACTGCCATGAAACTATTTTTAGATTAATCTACGCTTCAAGACGATCGTTTCGACTACTCATGGCTGCGAAACAGAGCTACGGATTAAAAGATACGAATTTCTCAAGAATCGAACTCTATGAACACCGAAAACTAGGGCTAAACTGAAAACTTACGAAATTGAGAGATGTTATTTTCCAAAGTTGCGTCTCCTCGCGCTGATTACTTTTCTCTCCTGCGGCATCTTGATCAGATGAACGGATTGATCACACGGTTCTTCCTTTTATTTTGTCTCTTCTTCTGCGTTGCCTCTTCCTCTCTGCCGTTCCATCTCTTTTTTTTTTCCAGAAAATTGCGTGTGAATCAAAATAAGGGATTTTGGGGATTATTCTCTTTTATAGCCATTAATTAAATCCTTTATAATCAATAGCTAATTCCTTTAATTTATTCTTTTTCAATTAAATAAATAGGATAAATAATTATTAGGTCATAGTAAATATACCTAATGACTATTTTACCCTTTTATGAAAAGTCGGGGTGTTACACTAGTGGTCTTAAGAAGAGGGAGTAGACTGATAGGTGAGCCTTTTATGTGAATCAACTTAGGTGGCTAGTTAAACATCTAATCGAACGTATGTGTTAGATTAATAATATTAAACATCATGCAATGCTTGGTATGTCATATTATAATATCGCGATGTGTTCTCTGACTAGACAAAGTAGACTGTACCCACGCCGGTCAATCGATTGGCTAGATAAAGCGTCTGGTGCACTCTCGTCGGTCATCACACTATCGGGACTCGAGATATTCCCGGGCTACTAGAAGCGTGTCTACAAGTAGGTTGCACCCAGATTGTCTAAGATCGTCCTATTACTAGGCGTAGTGCCTTTGTTATTCATGATGTAACAAACTTGAGCTAGCTAGATAACTTTGGAACCTCATGTTATGCTATGAACATAATATGATAGTTAGCTAGGGCTAATAATGGAATGAATTATTAAAAGACGGCGTTGCTTTTAATTCTTTATGAGACCGACGTTATACGATCTTCTACGCGTTACTAAGTACTTATGTACTTACCCCGTTACTTTATGTTTGTCTTTCTCTTTTCCCCAAAGAAGATGAACAAGTTTCTAATGTTGATTAGTTCTTCGACGATGACGTGTGAGATGGAGCTCTCGAAGACTTAGTTTCTATAGTTTTGGTTTCTTTAAATAAAGTTGTTGATTCAAGTTCAAACAATGTTGTCTTTCTTTTGGATTAGTACCGTTTGAGTTTTTTTGGATTTGAATGTTGGATGATTTAGTTTTCTTTATTGGATTAGTTTTCGCAGCATTGAAAACCGTGTGTTCGATCTTTAGTTTCCCGAGTCGTTTTATCTTCCACGTCGTTTTAGTTCTGATGTACGACGTAAGACTTACTTATATTATTGAATTTATTTGATAATATTTGTGCCGAACGCTCTTTCCGGATAAGGACTCGGTGTCCAGGAACGGGACGTTACATATATATATATATATATATATATATATATAAAGTGAAATTTATAAAATGGCTCAACGTCACACCACTGGATCATAAATGGCTCAACGCCAAGGGGATCAATAAATAAATTCTATATGCAGCCAAGGGGATTCAAATTTATATCTTTCATAAAATGGCTCAACGCCACACCGCTGGATCATAAATGAAATTTGAATTTTACGGGAAATATAAAATATAACACATTAATGTAACATATTAACAAATAGGAAGATTGTTTTAGTAATTTTTCGAAAAATTTAAGGGGGGCTCGTGCCCCTCTATAAGTCTGCCCATGTGACCGGAGGTATTAATGCTATTTTCACATTTTTTTAAGGATACACCTACGATATTTCAATACAATAAAAAAAAAACGAGCCTCAGTCAAAGCATTGACCTCATCCTCTCTTGCTTAGAGTCCGCCCCGGCTTTCAGGTACCCGTTCGTCCTGAAAAGCATTACAAGTTTTATATATTGATGGGAGTGTACGTTAGGGAAGGGCTTTCGGGCGGGAAGAGTTGTTCGAGATGATGCCGGTGTACGTTTTCATTATTGCTTTTGTTGAACCTTTGGGCACGAGAGATGTTAAGGAGGCTAAAGCTCTTCTCTGTGGGATATGTTTATGTGTTGAGATGGGTATTTAGAAGGTTGAGCTGGAACATGTTTCTTTCTCCCACCTAAAAATTTCCTTATCGAGATGATGCCAATGGTGTGGCGGATGCATGGCTTTTTTGAATTGATTTCTTTCGATCTGAACCACACGTACATTTTCAATCCAGTATGAATTTGTGTTGTTTAAATTAAACCGAAGATAACTCCACACGGATTGAGTCAACACAAAAACAAATTTTCGTAGTCTAGTATTCGCCTTTTGTTTGCTGCTTTACACATTTTGCCTTTTGTTGCTTTGCCTTGTAGTGTTATTATAAAAAATCGATTTTTCTTACGTAGGTTTTAAGGATGCAGACTTTACACAATTTTCTTTATAAATGATTTTTTTTTGAAGGGTAAATGATTTGTTCGTTTCTTACGCGAGTTCTTAGTATTCTTCTTCTTCTTAGGTTTTTGCTTGTACAGAGTCAGAGTTTTATATTCGTTTTCTTCTATTGCCGTTGTAGTTTTATATTCGCTAGTAAATCCGTTTAGTCACTACAAGAAAAATAATTATTTATTACACTATTGTTTGTCACATAACAAAAAAAGTGTGGCAAAAGAGTCTAACCAAGTGCTATTAGCCACGCTTTTTCTTATGTGTGTGGCAAAAACTAGTGTAGAAATAGATTTTTTTTTTTTTTTTTTTGTTTTTTTTGTTTTTTTGTAGTGAGTGTTTTTCACACAGATTAAGAAACTTGGTTAAAATGGTTATGTGTCATTAATTTTGATGAAAAAGTCTAAAATGGCCTTTGAGTGTTAGTAATGCAAAGTAGTGAAAAATTGGTGGGTAAATAATAAATGATGGGTAAAATAAGAAAAATATAATAAATGTTTCATTGTTTATCTTAATTGACTTATATTATGGGACAAAATAAAAAAGGTATACGGTCTTATATTTTGGCGACGGAGGTAGTAGGTTTTATGGATACACAAATTGTAAAGGAAATTCTCTATTTCACATTAATGTACTCCCAAGTCCCGATTTGTTTGAGATATTTTCGACTCACAATATTTAAGAAGACATCAATTAATAGTTTGTCTGGTCAGTTAAAACTTGACTAATTTATTTTTTTGTCCTTTTTATATGTAGCACTATTTTCACATTATAAAATACATTGGGGCAATTTAGGCAATTAAAACAAAAACTTTGAATCTAATTAAAGTTATGAGACTTATTTGAGGCAACCATAAATGGAATAAGTCCCAAACAAATTGGGAAGGAGGGAGTATAAAATAATAAAAATTCCTTTAGAAAAATACAAAAAAAATTTATTTAAGTTTATGGCGATTCTACTCATTATGTATTATCTAATCTAATGTAAATAATAAGTGAATGTTTTCACACATAAAAAATGTCTTGCATTCATTTTTCTTACTTCCAATTAATTTAAGTTTAAGACGATTCTATTTTAAGTAATGTCCAAAAAAACAAGTGAATCTTTTCATACAAAAAAAAAAAAAAAAAAAAAAAAAAAAAAAAAATGTATTAGTATTTTTTTTCCTTTCTTCCAGTAGACTATCTGAGCGGTATTGAGTTTAGAAAACTCTTTCAACATAGTCAACCACATTGGAAATTAAAGCAAAATAGTCAATCACATTCTAAATCGTGTTGAAAATTAAAGCAAAATAGTCAATCACATTCCGACTCACGTTGGCTCAGAATATCATATGCGCGAAAAGATGCTCCCAAGTAATTTGCAACCCCCTAAAATTGCTCTTAATAATCCATCACACAATCCCATAAAAACAAACAAACAAACAAATAGACGTAATTAATTGCCAACCAAAATAAACCAACATTACCAAAACATTACTAACATATTTTCCACCAGCAAGGTTTAAAAGATAGCAATATCAACGAAATCTGCTGCAAAATACTAGTACTTCACAAAAACATATGAACACTTACTAAATTTGACTTCATACTAAATTGAAAAAAAACCAACTTCCAAAATACTCCACTGTACCCAAAAGCATGAATAATCGAAACAGATAAACGTAATGGAACTGCATATATAAGAACTACTGCATAAAGTTTTGTGCAAGTCAAAAGCAGGGCCATGACCAAGTTTTGATCACTCGACAGCAGAACCCTGAAGCAGACCATCACGGATCTGGGCAGCTACATCACGAACAGCACCAGGTCCATGAGGGATAAAGACAGCAGAGGATTTGGACGAAGCACCGATTTCCTTCATGGTGTCAAAGTACTGAGTGACTAGGACCATGTCCATGACATCCTTTGCAGTGGTTCCAGGGACGTTAACAGAGAAGCCCAGAACGCTGTCTCTCAAACCATCAACAATGGCTTGACGTTGACGGGCAATACCTAGACCTGAGAGGTACTTAGCTTCGGCCTCACCTTCAGCCCTCTTGATTTGAAGGATCTTCTCAGCCTCTGCCTTCTCATTAGCAGCCAACCTCATCCTTGCAGCTGCAAGAAAAAAAGATTACGAATCATTATTCAAAGTAAAGATTTTTTGCTTTACACACTCACTCACACACACACCCATCTTTCTACTTTCAGAGAACGTTATTCAAAGTAACGTGCACCAAAATCTCTACAACGTGTAGTCTCTGAATAAAGATTATGAATATTGTGCCATACAAGTAGGCACATAAAAAAAGAGATTCTGGGTTTTGTTTTTTTTGTTTTATAGATTTACTTTGTTTTGGTGACACTAACACTAATGCAAATGCTACGTCGATTCTCTGGAGATCCATGCCAGAATAACAAGCAAATATAGGATGCAATAGGAAACAGGGCTAGGCAAGGCTAAGCCTTTTAAGGGAACAGGTGAATTTACCAGCATTGATTTCATTCATGGCTCGCTTGACATGCTCATCTGGTTCAATGTCAACAATCAGTGTCTGAACAATTTCATAGCCATAAGCAGACATAGCCTGCACACAATTTTCAGCCAAGAAAAGGCTTAATACGAGTTGGCAGTTAAACTTCTTTATGTAGTATCGATTGAAAAATTACCTTCTCGAGTTCATCCTCAACAGCTTTGGCAATCTCATTCTTCTGCTCGAAAGCATCATCAAGATTCATCTTGGGAACACTAGCTCTTATCACTTAATTTCAAGACAGAAACAAGTGTACATCATCAGGCCATTAATTTGAATACAGAATATAATATAATACAAGAAAAATACAAGCTTACAAGGCCTTTAAAATAAAAAGGTGCACATTTACCATCAAAAACATAGGCCTGAATCTGGCTCCTGGTATTGCTGAGCTTGTAAAAAGCATCACTAGCCTTGTCTGCAAGAGCACGATACTGGATCGATGCCACAACATTCACGAAAACGTTATCCTGTCAAAAACAAATGTCATCAGACCAATGAACTCTAATTAAATGGCACTTGAGATATAACATATTTAAAAATAGGAGGGGGCTGGGGGGGGGTTAGGTCATAACACCAAACTAGCCTGCAAATTTGGTCAGAAAAGAACTCATTTTCCTACTTCTCATTCTTTACCACAACAAACAATAAGACAGATAAACTTCATCACATCATCAAACTAGCCTTTGGGGAACCTATATAAACTTCACAAGCTAAGAAAACAATTGTGCTCAACGAAAGAACTTCATACTTGATTTCCATAATGCTTTACAAAGCTAAGAGTAAAGGGAGAAACCTTAGTCTTTGTCTCACAGCGCACATCCAACTGCTGGAGACGAAGGGTAAGATAACCCGCCACTCGACTTCCAAGGAACCAAGGCATGCAGTGGCATCCTGGGTCAAGAACTTCCTCATACTTGCCAAATCTCTCCTTGATGGCTACAGATGATTGATCAACTTGAAGACAACAGAACAGGTTCCCCATTTTCTATACAGAAACACAAAATAATCATCAAGAATCTGCAACTTATAACACAATCCCTTTCACTACAAGAGAATGAGTCTAGATTTAGGATACAAGGGGAAAAATCATTTATGAGGATTACAAGAACATTCAACACTTCATCCTGCTAACCATGGCCAAAAGACAGAGGGTTTTAGTCAAACAAGTAAACAAAATTTCAATGAACAAGATGGAAGCACGCTCTTTGTTTGCTAATTTTCCAACCAAAACTTGAGAATATTCCCACAAAAAAGTATAAAAAGATATAGCCTCAATTTTCATAAGAAAATCCTTCAGAGCCTGATCTCCATGATGCAAAGCAACAAAAGTCCCTCAACCAAAACCTTTCAAATCACACATATAAAGAAATAAAGTCAATCCCCTTTTTATACAGTACTTTGGATTGCCCTCAATAACAAGAATTTCGACAAATCGTGACTGATTAGCCCCCTCTCCCCTATAGGAAGTTTTATAGGGAGAATTATACGTTAAAGAATTGAGAAAAGACCCTTGTGTATTGAAGAAATCAAAGAGCCAATTATATGCAGTAAATTAAAGAAATCACCAAATCTGACGCCCACATACAAGTTCATAAACCCACATAAATTCGCAATAAAAGAACAATATACACAGAGATTAACGCTTTTAGATATTAAAAATCCTGACAAATGACAATACTACGCATATAGATGACTTTTGCATCACAAGAAAAACCCATAATGCAAAATACCATACACTAAAAACACAGAAAATTATGCTTTATACAAATTCAGCATAATGAAATAAGCAAACGTAATCCCGAATCACACAACGAGGAAAAATTACAGAGACCCACCAAACAAAAACGAACCTATTGCGAAAATAAACGAAAAGAAAACCGAGCAGATACGTGAAATTTTGGATCACAAGATAGAGAGAAAGAAACAGCTATTCATACCACAAAAGATTCAAGCCAAGAGGATAAGGAACGAAGCAAGCAAATTGCACAAGAAGTAGATGAAGAATTAAGCGGAGGAGACAATAGGCGCCGCCGATTATTATATAGGGCGGAGGGATACACTAATTATTTTTTATTTTATTTTATTTTTTAAGAATAAAGGTCAACACTATTCTTGAAGACGAAGCAATTGCTCAGAATATCCTAATAAATATGTAAATCGACGATTAAATATACTGACCTATAAAAAAAATATCGTCGGATTTTATTTTGACTTTTGGATAAAAACTATAATTCCCATCATTTTATTTTATTACAATTGAAAGGAAGAATACTATAATTATTTAACACACCACATAATGTGCATACAACTTTCATAAAAAAGAAAAGAATACTGATGCATTCTCAAATTATTGTCTCAATGGGGGTTTGAACCTGAGAGTTGTGCTCTAGTCTGTTAAGCTAGCCAGCTAGGCCTCAGCGGTCGATAATTGCAATCATTTGTTAGCCCTAAAAATAATAATACTATCTTCCTCTCAAAATGTAAATTTGTTTAGACATTTTTACATATATTAAGACTAGTCATATACCCGTGCACATGCATGGGGTGTGGGATAGTAAATAAATATGTATTACACTTATACTCGTTCAGACATCCATGCCAAATAAAATATCAATATAAAAAGATAAAAATGACCCATCTTTCTCATGCCCACATCCTTCATCCACATTCCCTTCATCTATGTGTCTTTATTCAAAGCACATACATTCACCGTAACCCCGACCCATTCTGAGACATGAATGAGACATGAAAAGAAATGACCGTTGCATTCGATGATAACAATATGTAAGTATCATTAATATTAATGCTAAAAATCTAGAATATCCTTTGACTCTTATTAATTAATAATATAATATACTTGTAAAATTTGTGAATGTATATGAAATTAGGGTAAAATGAAGAAAAATGTAATAAATGTTCCACTGTTATTCTAAATTGAATTATATTATGGGACAAATTTAGAAAACTTAACGGACTTACATTTTAGGATAAGTTTTTATTTTGTTCTTCTATTTTATAATTTGGAGAAACCGATAATAAGTCCACCAAGAATAAAAATATTATGAAAATCGGATCACTACATCATAATCCGTATTCTGAGCCAGGTTTCACGACAAATCAGATTTTGAACGAAACGAAAGTCTTGGTGGTTGAAGACGTCTTTTTTGTTTATCTCCTACTGGACTTGAAACTATTGGAAAATGTATTTTAGTATGTTGTAGTTTATTTTCTTATATATGGAATCTCGTTTTGCAACGCCCGTCTCGAAAGCCGATGTAATATTCCGATTTTCTAAAGAAATTGATTGTGTCATTTTATGAAAACAAAATATTATTATTCTTTACTTCTTTTGTGGAGTTAAGGTTTTTTTATTGTGTATATATATATTGGAAAATCTGATTTTCTTTTAGTAATAAGGAAAATAATAAGAAATTATTATTTTGGAATTTTCTATTTAAGGAAAATAAATCACATTAATTCCCATAACCTAAAAGAAATCAGAAAATCTTCCTACGCTCTGAGACGGCGGGTGAGAGCAATAGAAAAGGGCTGAGAGTTTTTCTTCTAGATTCTAAGACGATTCTTAACCGTTTTCATATCAGAGTAGAGCAACGGAACCGTCGTGAAGAGGGCTTCGTTTCAACACCAGAACGTTGGAGTTTTTCCTAAGGTATGATTTTCGCCCTAATGGTGCTCTTGAATTCGTAGAATAGATGTTTTCGAAACGTGTGATTGAACTAATTTGAATTGGGATTGATCGCTCAAGTTTTTGGTGAGAACGTCTCGAGTTTATTGCAGTTTTTTCGGAGTTTTGGACTTGGATTGCATGCTATCAAGTAAGAGGATCTTCATATGAATTAATTACGGTTTATGTTAAGGTTTGATATGATTTTATGCTAGAAATCATATCTTTCATGTTGCTTAAGGATCACGAGCTGTTATGGTTTATAAAAGTCATGTTTTTATGCTATTTTTCTTAGCATTTTGATGTTGAACTTGCTTGGATTTGAGTAGATATTGAAAAAGTGCAGAAAAACGTGTTTATGGAGTTTTTGTGCTCAATGTGCACACACTGCTGAGGCAGAATGTTGTTTTAGTTGTACATGCCCAGGAGTGTGCTTACATTCCCTGGACTGTGCACACATTGACCGGGCAGAATGTTTTTTTGTTGCCTGGAATGTGCACATTGCCCCTGTTTTGGGAAAATGTTGTTTTAAGCTATGGTATGAGTCTTAAATGTTGTTTCATGGTCTAATAACAATGATTAAACATGAACAAGCCTTGATTGAGTTTCTGATGCGTTTAGTTCCGGCACCGAATGAACTCTTCAAGGGAGTTGAAGTTCGGGACCGTCGGAAGGGCATGACAGGCTTGTGTTTTGATGAACTTCGTCAATTTCTTTGTAATTGTTAGGATGTGGTGTCTAGCTGTCTAAGTGAGGGAGTAGAGTTATTAAGGTGAGCTTTATCTTTGAAAACACTTAGGTGGCTAATTAACAACAATTAATAAGTACATACTTGCATAGTAAAAAGATTAAACGTCATGTCACTTTTGGATAGACACATGTGTACATTGGCTATGTGACTCATCCGGACTGGTGGATAACTCTGTGACCTACTAGCGGCCAAATGACAGGGGAATTTCACTGGACGTGTACGCATACCGGGGAAACCCGGTACTAACAGTGCAAGCCACTGTTGGTTGGCAACCATTTCGTGGTGGATACACCTCGCGTAGTGCCCTTGAGTGCTGACGTAACTAAGATAAGTTAAACTAGAAACGTATGGTCATGACATGTTGATGGACATGGCGACCCTCTATTGAGTCGGTCTCAAAAGATAATTTATTAATTATAAAATTTGAATTATAAACCTTAATTAATTTGTAGCTTCAACATCTTATTGAGTACATTGTACTTACCTCAAATGCATGTTTTTCTATGTGTTTGGGGGAGAGAAGATGAACAGGTTGAACAAGAGTTCGAGGAGGACTTTGATGACGACGACGTTGAAGCTTTTAATTTTATTCTTTGTTTTATGATACTTTAGAACTTGTTGTTTCTTTTGGAGGATTTCGTACGTTTTACATTTCGTTTGGTTTTCCAATGTAATAAATTTACATTTCTATCCATAGACATGTAGTTTCTATTATTGGTTGTTTGGAATAAAAAAAAAATATACCCGAGTCTTTGCTTCCGTTTTGCTTAACTCGATACGACGTAGTAGAGACTTACGTATAATATGAGATTTATTTTATATTATACGTGCTGAACGTTCCTTTTTCGGATAAGGACTCGGTGTTCGGCAACGGGGCGTTACAGCCGAGCTGACGTTCGACACGCCATAAATGAAAAACCCAAAAGCCGAGCCGACGTTCGACACGCTATAAATGAAAACTCATTTAACACGTCGGTCTCTTTAAATTATGGTCAAAGAGGCTGACCATAATTATGATCAGCCTCTCAAGTATCATCTTTAAGTGATTTTTCAACTATGTGTGTTTTTAGATATTATCAACAAAACGATGTAGTTTGAAAAAAAAATGTAAGGCTATATCATTTTTCATATTTTAAATGCGTGGTTAAATCATTTATAGTTGAAAGATCACTTAAAATTGATACTTGAGAGAATCATGGCTCGTTATCTGTGAATCTCGGAGCACAAGATGACTCATCATGGCCACATCTGTAAAGACCTCAGTGTAAAGACGTGACTTGAAAAAAAAATCCCTCAAAAAAAGGAAAAAAAAAATTCTCAAGAGCATCGATCTGCCATTGAATTAGCTTCGGGAAAAATATGAGACACGGTCATAAAAAATCTCCTCATTAAATTTCGTATCATTTTCACTTAATTAAAGAACCAAAGGCCATATTGCGTACTTGATTTGTGATGCACATGATGATGTAGTATGAATATTACAATCGGGTATCGGGTAATTCTAATTAGGAAAACAATGTAAGAACAAAGAGCTTTGTATTTAATTTTGGACTAAACTCATCGAGAGAGCTGCCTACGTATCCAATTTAGGTAAAACTGGAATCAAGTCCCCCTCGTAGTTCAGGGGGTTCCTTATATAGTAGTAGATCGTGATTTTCTTCTTCGCGTGATGGGAAGTTATCACCGGTTATCTCTAGACATTATCGGATGTGGGGTCTACCCACGTCTGTAAACAGTTGAGACGTTGCTGACTCGGTCTTGTCATGCTACTCAGCATATCATTCTGTCCAGGGATTCTTCTGGCCAGAATGTGGTGGAGTCCTGCTCCCCCGACTCTTACGTCCGGCAACCTTATCTGTCGGCGTTTAGCGAGAGGCTGCTGATCGCCCATTTATCTCTGTTGTCAATCTTTATACTCGGCCCGGCCCACCACAAATAATCGACCCAGGTGGGCCTATATATCATCATAAGTCCCCAGCATCGGCGGGGTGGGCATTTCTGTTTACCTCTAGTCATAACGTTTTACCTTCCATCATATTGTTTCGTGAAACGAGGTCAATCCACAGCCGGTTATTATTATAACTGTGAATTTGAACCCTTACGTCGTTTCCACTTCTTGTCATATAATCACCCCTCTTGTCAAACAGCACTTCTATATCAGACCTTTGGGACCGCACCTCAGCCATTTGCAAGTAACTCTCTTTTCTACATTATTCTTCCATTTCTTTGTGTCTTTATTTCGTTAATGAGTTTGAGAGCCAATACTGCCTTCAGTGGTTCTGTAGAAAAGTTGTTTGAATCACCAGAAAAAATTTCACTCGCCTTAGAAAGTGAGGAAGTGAGTTCTTCCAATCCTATCCTTCGCCCTGAAACTGCAATACCGGCCGATCACCCATCTTCTTTAATTGACTTAGGGAATACTTCTACATTTGGGGATAATCCTCTGTGTCTTCTGCCTTCTCATCTCCTTCCCCCTGGGATTTTTACCCCTACTTCTATTGTTCATCAATACCCAGAAAATCATTCGGCTTTTTTGAACACTTTAAAAAGGGAGATCGATCGATTTGATAAAACCAAAGCTATAATGGCCTGCCATGGATTTGCTACTAAGATGACTAAAACTGAGATGGCGGGTTTGCTAAAAACTTATCAGATTCGTACTGATCCTTCCGAAGTTGCTCTTCCCAAACCGATCGAATATGCGTACAACCCTCCGGCAGGTTTCTGTACAGTGTATGCTGACCAGCTTCGCAGTGGTTTAAGATCTCCTCTTCCTCCTGGGTATATTGAGGTTATGAAATACTACAAATTGGGAGTCAGTCAAATACACCCAAATAGCGTCAAGTTCCTCGTAGGTTTCATGATTTGGTGTCGCCTGAACACTACTCTTTTCTCTGTAAAGCTATTTAGAAATTTCTACCAGTGTAAGTTAACACAAGGCAGTGGAGGATGGTACCACTTCTGCCGTAGAGCCGGTACTCAGATTATCCCCTTATCTGGCAAGGATAAAACCAAGAAAAAGTGGCAAGAGCACTTCTTCTTCGTGAAGCACAATGCGGATGTGAGTCTGGGGCGATGGAACTCTTCTGCCATGAAGGACAAGCTAGAAGATTTCATTGACGCCACTCTAGCCAAATATCTTGCTAGTAATAAGATTTCCCTTACTTTAGACTCCATAAGCTCTGCGTTGATAGATGCGGCCCAACTTCACACTGCAGGGCCTAGTGGCTATGTGGAATTCTCCAAAGAACAGTACATAAAATGTATGTCTGCATTTATATTTTATTCTCATTTTGGATGCCTTCTGATTGTCTTTCATTTTTGCAGTGCTTAATATAGATGATCTGATTAGCATCGATGTCGATGAAGAGGAGGAGACAGAGCAGATACCTGACGATTCTGAGCGGACTTTGTCGGCTATTCCAGAGCAAGGTGCTGTTTCTGCACAGAAAGAGTCCGACGAGAGGGATGCTGACTCTGGTGAGGCTTCTCAGGGTAAAAGGGCTGCGGTAGAACCTTCTATTCAGATATTACCGAGCATCGCTGAGAATACAATGACAAGGGACGTGGGGGTTTCTCCTATAGATCCATCTTCTGCTCTGACTGTTGTGCCACTGAGAACTATTTCTCAGAAAAGTAAAAAGAGGCACAGGCCTGCCTCATCTGGGACGTCTTCTAGCGATTCCTCTTTTGATTTTGAGGACATGTCCGTAGAGGATTTTGCTGATTCTGTAAGTATATCTATCTTCTTCTTCTTTGATTTCGTATATATATTTGCTAAGATTTAATCTTTTACAGTGTTACCGTTTGGGGAAGTCTTTGTACAAGAAGACTTCCGGGATGACTGGGAGATCTACGCCTGCTGTGAAGGTGGCTAGTCTGGAGGAGGCCAATGCCAAGGTTGCAAGCTTGGAGGAAACCAACCGTGTGTTACTATTTTCGAGGCAATTTGCTCGCTGGAAACGAGAGCAAGCTCGTCTAGAAATTGAGCAATTAAAGGCTAATCTTGCCAAAACCGAGGGTTTGTTGTTCACCCATGAGGAACAACTAAAACTTAGGGATGAGCAGCTGAAGAAGATGAGAAAAGAGAACCAACAACACCTGGTTACCGTAAAGAAGATGAAGGCTGATTTTGATGAAACTCTGAAGCAGATGGAGGAAACTCCTGCCCTGAACACTGTTCATAAAATTATTGCTGGGTATAAGGCTTCTCCTCAAACTTATGAGGAAATCCAGATTATTCTAGCACCAGCGTTGCGTAGAGGATATACCCTTGGTGTCGATGAAGCTAAGCCGGCTGATTTAGTGATTAGCACTCTGCCTAATCACAAGCTATACGATAAGAAAGCCGGCGAGATTTTCACAAAACGGTATGACGAATATAAAAGTGGGGAAGACATTGTCCGCAAGTACGCCAAGAAAAAATCTGCACAGCCTTCTGCTTCTTCTGCCCAACCTTCTGCTTCTTCTGTGCAGCCTTCGGCTCCTTCATCTTAGTTTATATAAACTTTTAAAATTTGAATTTTGTTACGCTTGAAGAGCGATTTTGGTGTAATGAATTTATTTTCTATTGCTATAGATGTCTGATACTTTTGATCCTTTCAGCCTTTGAATTTTCTTCTATTCTCTGAATTTGCTTTATCCTCTTAACTGCTTGGATTAGCTTTTTATTTTGCTTCTACATAGATCCTTATCTCCTTATTGCGCTGCAAAGAACTGAGGATTCTTGATCCTTAGCTTCTTTATGTATAATGTGTACGCTGGGCAGAAATGCCTTGTTAATTTAACACGTAGGATTTTAATGTTCTCTGTGGAAAATATCCTTGCACTGCAAGTTAGATATTTATATTTTTTATTTGGGTTTTCTGCCCCAAATTCCCTTGCGTTGCAAGTTTGGCATTTATATAAATTGTGTGCTCTGCACAGAATTTTTTGCGCTGCAAGTTTAACACCTGTGTGTTTTTTAATTGGGTCCTCTGCCCAGAATGCCTCCGTGCTGCGAGTTTGGCATATATTTTTAACAGTGTGCTCTGCACAGAATTTTCTTGCGCTACAAGTTTAACACCTGTGTGTTTTTTAATTGGGTCCTTGATTGAGGTCAAGTTAAATTACTAACTCGATGCCTAAATAACCACTAGCAAGTGAACTAGGTTCAATCGCAGTATAGCTAGATAGAGTCGAGGTCGATCCCACAGAGAATCAATTTGTGGATCCTAACTTAAATAGTCAACCTATTTATTCCGTCTGACAAATACGGTCTATGACCAACATAAAGTACGAGAAAAGAAAGACACACTCAAACATATAAACAACATGTAAACACATAACGTAATCAACTGCCCAATTATAACCATAATCATTTGGATCTAGACAATTTATATGACAACAAAACTCATCAACTATTAATCCGTTCATATCTCTTTATATTGGCTACGGAGTCATCCTCTAAGCTTGATGTAGCACCGGTAGTCACTATATCACTGCGGGTATTGTTACGTGACTTCGCTTTTGGTGCCTCCATCTCATATAACTCACACGCTACTACTCTAAGGATGCCGATATTGACCGTACACCTCGTCCGGGCAACATTCCTTTGGTTAGGCGTATTTCTGATTTATCACTCAAACCCTCGTCCAACTAACAATTACCAAGTTATAGTCTCATGCTAGTTTACGATCTACGTGTAACAAGGTGCGCGCAATTCCTAATATAAACCTACCTGATAACGCCGAACGTCCAAGATCAATTCCTAAGCCTACCTAAGAGTTTTATATCGGTATTTCCTTTTTACACGCTTTTAGTTAAATTAAGCGAGTGACGTAGCCATAGCCATACCTACCGAGATAATAAATTCAATTAAGCTAACCTAATCATAAAGACGTGGATCGATTAACGGATGAAAACAGGTTTGACCACCCTCGGTCGATCGAATAGGTGCTCTCGGTCGACCGAGTAACACCTCTCGTCACCCGAGTTTAACTCCCAGTTTACATCCCGAACATATCTCTCGGCGTTTCATATACGAATCGGATTATATAGCGAATCATCGTGACATCATATAAACTAATCTAAATACACGTAAATTAAACACACAGATTCATCCGTGGATATTAGGTAGAGGGCGTAGGGTATGGGATCCTTATAGACAAGGTATCACCATCGCCTCTAGCGTCATATCCTAGATCGACATCATCTAGATATGAATACCTACTCAAACAATCAAAGCATAATTGGGAAATTGATTACTTAAAAGAAAACAAGATGAAGAACTAGGGCTTACATGTTTGCACCTTAGCTCCTCCACAAGCCTTATTTGCTTATATGTTTTTATGAATGAATATTGGTGAATGCATAATAAAAATACAAAGGACTTGTGTTTATATAGAGCCTCGGCCGTCATAGAGAACCGACTTTAAATGCCGACACTCAACCCTAACCGACTCAAATAATGTGCCGAACTTCCTCTGGATTATAGGCCCACTCGGTCGATCGAATGCACAGCTCGGTCGACCGAGCCTTACACGCCCTCTGGGCTTTCTTCCTCTTTTATCTTGGGCTTTCTTAACTCGCCTGCATGATCCATCAAAGCTTCTCCGAAGTCCATCCTTGTGCTCCCAATTGAGTTACTACAAATATAACATGAAGTACACTGTAATATCAAATAATATAATAAAACCTCTTAATACATAATAATGAATCGTAACTCTCGGCATATGCAAATTAAGCGTATTATTTACTTATTATTCCCCTATTATAGCTCTTTAAACTAAAATCGGGGATAAAGTCATAGAATAACGGGCACAAAATGACCGTTATCGCCCCTTCCGCCTGAGAATGCCTCACACTGCGAGTTTGGCATATCTTTTTAACAGTGTGCTATGCACAGAATTTTCTTGCGCTGCAAGTTTAACACCTGTGTGTTTTTTAATTGGGTCCACTGCCCAGAATGCCTCCGCGTTGTGAGTTTGGCATATCTTTTTAACAGTGTGCTCTGCACAGAATTTTCTTGTGCTGCAAGTTTAACACTTGTGTGTTTTTAATTGGGTCCTCTGCCCATAATGCCCTTGTGCTGCAAGTTTACTGATAGTTAAAACATCTTGTCTTTAATTCCTTGTTCCAGCACAAATTAAAATATTCTAAGTATAATCAGAAATTTAAAGCTAAAAAGAAAAAAAATGACAATTCAATGTAATTATCTTAAGGAAAATATTTCCTTAAATGAACAGCAATCCAACTTCTAGGAATGGTTTTTCCAGAAGCATTAGCTAGTTGATAGGATCATTTTCCATGTACTTTGATAATTTTATAAGGACCTTCCCAATTTGGGTCTAGCTTTCCAGTGGGACCTTGTTTGCTAGCATCATTTCGTCTCAGAACTAAATCGCCTTCTTTAAAATACGTATCTCTAACTTTGGAGTTGTAGTATTGGGCAATCCTCTATTTGTACTTGGCCATTTGTATCAGTGCAATATCGCGTTTGTGTTCCAGCTCGTCCTTGACATGCAACATGTCTACCTCCTGCGTTTCTGGACAGTATAATTCTGTCTTGGGAGACTTGTGTCCAATCTCTGCTGGTATTACCGCTTCACATCCATATGCTAAGGAGTATGGAGTTTCCTGCGTAGCAGCATTTGGGGTAGTTCTATATGCCCACAAAATATTTGGAAGATGGTCTACCCAATGAGATCCCTCTTGTTCCAACCTTTTCTTCAATCCATGCTTTATATGCCTGTTGGTCTGCTCTACTTGCCCATTGGCTTGGGGATAGGCCACTGATGTGAAATGTTGGGAGATTCCTAGGTTTGTGCACCAGGTTTGCACTCCTTGATCCTCAAACTGTGTGCCATTATCAGAGATGAGTACTTTTGGAATTCCATATCTGCACATAATATTTCTCCACAGGAATTTCTGCATTTGGTTGGCTGTGATGGTGGTTAAAGGTTCAGTTTCCACCCATTTGGTGAAATAATCTACTGCCACCACTAGAAACTTGAAGTTTCCCGGTGCTCTGGGTAATTGTCCCACTAAGTTCACTCCCCATTGATCAAAAGGCCATGGAGACACAATTGGTATCATCTTCTGTACAGGATTATGTGATAAATTGCTGTGCACCTGGCAAGTTCTGCAAGTTCTGTCACGGATTTTTATCTAACGAAACAAACAAGTAATAAAATTTATAAATCCGGTATTCCCCAAGTGTAGGGATCGTAGTATAGCGATTGATACCGGAGTCGATCTCAAGGAATCGGAGGTTGTGGATCCTAGTTTTTATTCCTAAACTAACTATTGTCACGAGAATCTAAACTAAACAGAAAACTAATTTAAACAAATATGCATAAAAGGAACTAGACAGAGAGGATTGAATCCAATGCTAGGCAAGATTGAAAGCAATAAAAACTAACTAAGTCATGGAAAAATAAAATAAACTAAACTAAGCTAAGCAATTCGAGTCAAGTGATTTAAATCAAATTTTAACGAATCTAACAAGCAATTGTTCCACCTATCCTATCAACGTTTGATACTAATTCGGATTATTTTCGTGATCTCTACTCAAGTTGTGATTCACCTATCTAAGGCATGAACACCTACTTTCGTAGACAAGTTCGTTTTCTAATCTTTGATCTTTCGATTAAAGATTAAGTCTTTCTAACCTAGGCGTGAAATCTTTCAATTTCTAATCTAGAGATTCAATCTAATAACTTTCGTTGTGATTAGATTAAAGGTCTAAACTTTTATCATGGTGTTCTAAGGTTAACATGACTTTCATCAAGCAAACAATAAACAAAGGCACGGATCTTTCGATATAGCATGCAATCAACATATAAAAACATGATAAAAGTAACAACTTTAATAGACACTCACAAAATAATCACGAACTAGAGATCAAACTGTTGAAACGGATGGCTTCACAACGCTCGTTCAAGGAGGATTTAGCCTCCTAGCATCCTTTGCACATCGAATTGTTGAATAAAAGTACATGGAATTAATTAATCTAACCTAGGAATAAAATTTGATAAAAGTAGTAAAGAACCGCAACCAAAGCCGCTCCCTAAATTTTAGGGTTCGAATAGTGTGTTATGTTGAAGGAAATCCATTTGCTTATATAGAGTTTTAGGTCGGTCTTTGCTAAAGTCGGCAATGTCGACGCTGTCTGGCCAAAATGGACGCTCGTCCGCTCTCGCCATGAACTCCTTCCAAACGCTCGTCCATGCTCCGTCCCATAGACTCAGATCGATTTCTTCATCTGAACGCTGGTTCATCCTTGAACGCTGCATGAGCGCTCGCTCAAGTTCAGTTTGATGTGATTTTTCCATCTTTATCTCTTTTCCTCATTCCACTTTATCATTATCTCTTTCTCAATTGAACTTAGCTCGACTTTGATCACTTTTTATCAGCATCTGAACCACATAACTGCACCTATAACACATAGAAAAGATTGCAAAAATGTAATATAATTCAAATAATCATAATTGCATATTAAGAACACATAAATTCACCAATTTTGTGATTAAACCGATAAAAACCTCACTTGCTCAATAACTCATTTAAACACTCGTTTTCTATGCAACATATACAAATATAGGGGGAAATCATTATGAAATATAGCATTATAAAACGTACAAAATCACCCTTAACAAGTTCTGACCAGGTTCTCTGCGTCTTCTTGCATTTCTGGCCAGTAATACCCGTAAAGCCTACATTTCCTGGCCAGTGCTCTTGCTCCCAAATGATTTCCACAAATTCCGAGATGGATCTCACTCAGTACATAATCTCCTTCCTCTGGAGTAACGCATCTCAACCAAGGTGCTGCATAAGACTTTCTGTACAGAATATCGTTGAACAGAGCATACCTGGCTGAGAGTCTTATCAGTTTTATGGCGCGTACTTTATCCTCAGGAAGTCTTCCATCTCTCAGATACATAACAATTGGATCCATCCATGTTTCTGCCTGTGTTATTGGTTCTACTTCCATTTCATCACAACTCTTCTGCTTTAATTGCTCGACCAACACCTTTTTGTTGGATAAGAAATTTGATCCTAGCTTTTATAAAGCGTCTGCTCTAGTATTTTGGGCTCGAGTTATTTGTTCCACTTCTATCATTAAGAAATTTTGCAATTTCCTCTGTGCCACAACAAGGTATTTTTTCATGGGGCCTTATTTTGCTTCATACTCTCCCTTGATATGATTTGTTACCAGTTGTGAGTCTGTGTAGACTTTCAAATTTTGCACACCTAACTTCTGCGCTAGGTTTAATCCAGTTGTCAAAGCTTCATACTCTGCCTCATTGTTAGTGGCTTGAAAGTCAAAATGAAGCGCGTATGGGAATTCTTCACCTTTTAGGCTAATGAGTAGGAGTCATGCTCCTGCTCCTTATTTGTTGGAGGCTCCGTCCACATAAAGCTGCCACTGTTCAGTTTTGTTCTTCTCAGCCTTGTTCTGCTCAGCCTTTTGCTCTATAGCCAAGGCTTTTTCTTCTGCCAAGAAATCGGCTAACGCTTGGGCTTTAATTGTTGTTCTTGGTTTGTATTCGATATCAAACCTTGCCAATTCAACTACCTATTTTGCTAACCTTCCAGACTTGTCTGGTTTATCCAAAATTTGCTTTAACGGTTGATTTGTCAACACAATCACCGGATGACTTTGGAAGTATGGCCTTAATTTCCTTGTGGCGTGCACTAGGGCTAAGACCGATTTTTCCACCTCAGAATATATAATCTCAGGTCCTTGTAGGGCTTTGCTTACAAAATACACTGGCCTTTGTATCATGCCATGTTGCTTTACCAACACAGCACTTACTGCTTCATTGCAAAAAGATAAGTAAAGAAACAGTATCTCACCTTCCTGAGGAGGAGTTAGAGTTGGCAAGTGACTGATATGATCTTTTAACTCCTGAAAATCCTGTTTACATTCTTCATTCCACTCAAATGGACTGGCCTTCCTGAGAATTTTGAAGCATGGCAATGACTTCTGTGCAGATTTCGACAAGAATCGGTTTAGCGCTGCTAATCTTCCTGTTAATCACTGAACTTCTTTGATATTCTTTGTTTCAGGCATGGTCTTTAAACCTTCTAATTTATTAGGGTTGGCCCTGATACCTTCTTTAGATATCATATAACCCAGAAATATTGCCTGATCTTACTCCAAAAGTGCACTTTTTTGGATTCAACTTCATTCCTGTTTGTCTTAAAACTTGACAAACTTCTGCTACATCTTTCAAATATTGGTCAAGAGTCCTGCTCTTGATCAATAAGTCATCCACATATACTTCCATTGATTTGCCAATCTGTTGTTTAAAAATGGTATTGATCGCCTTTTTGGTAGGTAGCCCTCGCATTCTTTAATCCGAAAGGCATAGACACATAGTAGTAGGAACCAAATTCAGTAATAAAAGCAGTTTTTACAGCATCTATAGGGTCCATCATAATCTGATGATATCCCTTATAATCATCTAAGAAAGCAAAGATTTCATAACCAACTATAGAGTCTACTAGCCTGTCAATTCTAGGGGAAGTATAACTATCTTTAGGACAAGCTTTGTTCGATCAAGAAAATCCACACACATTCTCCAACCGCCATCTTGGCTTCTTGACTAGCACTGGATTTGCTAGCCACTCTGGATAGATAACTTCTTTAATCATGTTGGCCTGCAACAACTTCTCCACCTCTTGCTGGACAACCTGTATCCTTTCTGGTGCAAACGATCTTTTCTTTTGCTTCACTGGTTTCCTGGTTA
Source organism: Gentiana macrophylla (assembly GCA_026214975.1). Classification (NCBI taxonomy): domain Eukaryota; kingdom Viridiplantae; phylum Streptophyta; class Magnoliopsida; order Gentianales; family Gentianaceae; genus Gentiana; species Gentiana macrophylla. The sequence goes on along the minus strand of JAOBSW010000934.1, from coordinate 33,557 downwards.
GGTCGATGTTGAGCCTATGGACAACTAACTCTATTGACAGTCCTGGCATGTCACTTGCTTTCCATGCGAACACGTCCTTGTAATCTTTCAAGATTCCGACCAGCATCTGTTTCTGTTCAACAGGTATCCATGATCCTATGCTGACTGTGGATTCAGGGTCCAGTTCATCTAACGTTATCGATTCCACAGGATCGTTGGACTGCCAACTTTTTTCTTCCTCCGAAACTAAATCTTCCATTGTCACCTGCTGCACCTTCATTTTTCCACTGATTGTGGCTGTATAGCAGTTCTTGGCAGCATCCACATCCCCTTTAACATTAGCTTCTCCTTCGAAAGTTGGGAATTTCATGCTGTTGTGTGTTGGTGATACCACTGCCCTTAGGTCGATCAACGCTGGTCTTCCCAGAATCACATTATAAGCTGATGGAGCTTTTACTACCACATAATTGACCATCAGAGTCCTGCTCTGTGGTCCTTTGCCAAAAGTCGTCAATAGCTTTAACATACCCACAGGGTGGATGGGCGGCCCGGTAAATCCAAAAAGAGGAGTTGACACAGGAGTCAGGTCCGAATCTGTTAATTTCATCGCCTGAAATGCACTTATGTACAACGCGTTCTTTACTTACGCCGTGTGTCTACAGATTAAATCGACTGCATTTTTCTGGATAACGGCCTCTATCACCAGCCCTTCGTTGCTCACAATGGCTGGTAGCGCATCTCTTGGACCGTACTGAACGGTTCCCATTACTTTCTATTTTTTCGCTTCTCCGTCCTTTTCACGTGCCACTTTTCTCTTCTTTGCTGAAGCCTTATTAACTCATCCTGGTCCACCCAAAATCGTGTTCACAGTGTTGATTAGGGCATTTTCTCTATGCCCATCTGCATCAGGAGACGGATCTCTGTGTCTCCTTTGATTGTACCTGTCGTGCCCGCTGTGTTGCTTTTTAAATTCTCTCCTTCCTCTGGGATTATCTCCCTGTGCTCGATCGATGCATTCATCGATCTTTCCTTCCATTGCTGATGCGTCTATATCTCTGATCAGGTCCCTGCACTGTTCAGAGTCATGTCCGATATCTTTATGGTATTTGCACCACCTGGTGTGGTCTCTCTTCTCTCTTGGACCCCTCAATGGAGGAGGAGTCTTGGCGATTCCTTTCTTTTCCATAATCGCCAGAACTTGGTCATGAGATCTGTTCAGAGGAATAATGTCTCTGTCCTGCAAAGCACCTTTTTTCCTTAACCGTTCAGAAATGGGAGCGGTTACCCTATCCCAAACAGATTTCCTCTTCTTATCAGATCTATCCTCATTCTTTCCCTTTTTGGAATCCTTGTGGGATTCCTCTCTTTTGGCTCTGTTAGCCTCCTCTCCCTGACAATGTCTGTAAGCGATTTCCAGACATTCTTCCATTGTATTTGGATTTTTGCTGCTCAGTTTTGCATGCAACCGTCCTTCTCTGAGGCCTGCCACGAAGGATGCTACCAAAAACTTATCATCTAGATCCGCTATCTGGGATGATTCACCGTTGAATCTCTTGATAAACTGTAACACTGTTTCATCACTTTTTTGCCTAATGGTCAGCAAATATGTACGGTTCCTCTGGAAAGGCCTTGCTGCGATGAACGCATGCATGAACTTTCTGGTCAGGGTTGGGAAATCTGGTATGGACCTGGGGTTCAACTTCTTGAACCAATCTCTTGCTTTCCCTGTTAGAAGGGTTGCAAATGCCCTGTATTTCATCTCTTCTGGAGCGTTGTATAAATTCATGTGCTGGATGTACTGATGCATATGGTCATATGGATCCTTAGTTCCATCATATACTTGAATCTTTGGGATTTTAAATCCTGGAGGACACGGAAACGCGTCAATGTCTTCAGTGAAAGGAGACACCAGCCTAAATTCATCTTGCTTAGGCTTAAGCATGGCGTCTAATTCTGCTCTGGCGTTATCACCACCTGGGTGAGTAACTACCACCTGTATGCTAGATTCTGCTTCCTGCTTTTCTTTTTTAGCAGTTTGAAGCGGAGTATGTGCTTCAGAAATATCATTTTCTTGATTTCTCGCTTTCAAAACTGCCTCAAATATGGCTTTTATCTCCTCACCTTTGAGATTTGCAAGGTTTTCCACCAACATTTGTTTAACAGCGTATGGATTGCTTGTCTGTCCTTCTTCCATAACTTTCTTTCCGGTGTCTTGATCATTTCGATTTGGGCTCTTTCCACCGGTCCGATTTTCTTTTTCTGGTGGATTTTGTTGCTTTTTCGAATTTCCTTGATTTCTTGCCATTTTACTGTAATAATCACTCACTAACTATAATTGGGCCCTCCTTCTAGCGCCAAATGATGTAGTATGAATATTACAATCTAGTAATCGGGTAATTCTAATTAGGAAAACAATGTAAGAACAAAGAGCTTTGTATGTAATTTTGGACTGAACTCCTCGAGAGAGCTGCCTACGTATCCAATTTAGGTAAAACTAGAATCAAGTCCCCCTCGTAGTTCAGGGCGTTCCTTATATAGTAGTAGATCGTGATTTTCTTCTTCGTGTGATGGGAAGTTATCACCGGTTATCTCTAGACATTATCGGACGTGGGGTCTACCCACGTCTGTAAACAGTTGAGACGTTGTTGACTCGGTCTTGTCATGCTACTCAGCATATCATTCTCGTCGAGGATTCTTCCGCCGAATGTGGTGAAATCTGCTCCCCCCCGACTCTTACGGCCCAAGCAGTCTTATCTGGTCAGCGTTTAGCGGAGGCCTGCTTGAATGGCCCATTTATCTCTGTTGTCTAATCTTTATACTAGGCCCGGCCCAGCTACAAATAATCCGACCCAGTGGGCCTATATATCATCACATGATTTGCGGGAAAAAAACTATTTGAGTTGTGCTCAATCTCTACATCAACATCTTCAACACCAATCTCTAACAAAAGGTAAATGATAATGGTAGGGTTTGGCACCTCGATGTCGACTCATCACATCCTGGGGTTGAAGAAGGTCCCAAGGGTTCGGTTGTTCGCCGATGACCTTTTTTTTTTCTAACAAAAGGTAAATGATCCCCTGGATATGGCCTAGTGGTGAAGGCATGGGTGCGTAGTGCAGCCTCTAACCTGTTTCTGAGGTCGGTTCGATTCCCGTAATGTGGTTGATTTCCGATCGATAACACCCTTCAGTCACAGAGGTTTCAAAGCGTCCACGTTGGAAATGCATTAGTTCATTCGATTAACCTCTCTCTCACTAAATTTGTGGGTTCGGGGTGAGGGGACCCTTAATGGTAGGGTTTACCATTTTTTTTCTAACAAAAGGTAAATGTCTTGGGTAAAGAAAATTAAAATAATTGTCTCAAAGCTTAAAAAGAAAAAAAAAAATCTCATTTTCACGACATGTCGAATAAGTCCAAGTTGCTAAATTAGAATCGCATGAAACAAAAATTGTTAGATTGTTTTTTTAGTTTTGAGACGCATTAGACCAAAATTGTTAAATTATTTTTAGTTATGAAATCAAAATTGCTAAACTGGAATCTTCTTAGACCAAACTTGGTATTACCCTAAAGTTATGAGACAAATTATGCTAAATTAGAATTGTATAAAACCAAAATTTATACCACCAAAAATTAATTATAAGGACTTTAAAAAAAAATTATTTATCATTTATTTTACAATTATCTCTAGCTACAACAATAGAAACGAAAAATGGAATATTGTTCTTCACCAGTAAATTCTGCACATATTTTTACATTTGCTTGCAAGCAGGAAATACAATTTTTTTCTGAAAATAAAAATTTCCACGATATCCATCTTTTTTCTTTGGGGTTAAATTATTATTACTTTGGGACTGAAAGTACTGTCGACTGGATACGGTTAAACATGACTCCTAATTGGGGTAGGGTGCTTGGGATGAATAAATGGGCGTATGTTTGGAGAGAAGCCTTGTATGAAATCTGGCTATGGAGGAATCGGCTAAAGCATGATACCGATGAGAATAGACCACCGTCATATGTGTTTATTTCTAGAATAATAGAACGAAGCGAAAATTTCTACAATTCTTGGTGTATACGTTAGAATTTCATTTCTTGCACAAACTTGGTTTGTAAATTGGTGTTTGCCTTTTTGAAGGTTTGATAATAAATAAAAATAAAATGGGATGAGAAAATTATTATTACTTTTTAGAAACAAAGCAAGTGTAAATTTTTTTTTTCCATACAAAACACAAGAAAATCCAATGCAAAGCTTACATAATATCCAAAATTGAAACAACATAATAAGAAGCTTCAAATCATAAAAAGCATAATAAATATGGAAAATCCAGATATCCTTAGCAAGTGTACCTTTAAATGGGAGTATCTCATAAGAAGAAAACTATCAAAAACAATATAATCGGAAATTTGAAAAGGAAAGCAATTAAACCTCACACGTTTATTGCCTTCATTACACCAGTTATTTTATTTATTTTCTTAGTAAAAAAAAAAAAAAACAAAGACTTCTTTAAGTCACTTCTTGAAATGGGAATATTTTTATTTTTCTAAGAAGAAAACTATCAAAACAATGTAAATTGAATATTTGAGGAAATCAATCAAACTCACACGTTATTGCCATTATGATACTGGTCTTGGTCTTTTATCAATTAGTTTTGGTATGAGCAATAGCATCATTTACTTCTACTAGTATTAAGGTTTCGAGCAACATTTATTTAAACTAAATATGATTTGCGCTTAGTTGAAAGTGTGAAATAATGTTCTTTCTTCCTCATGTAATATGTGTTATTTTTGCTGATATGTAAAATATGTGTGAAACGATTTGCGCTTAGTTGAAAGTGTGAAATGATGTTCTTGCTCCGTAATATGTGTTATTTTTGCTGATATGTATTAATGAAATCGCTTTTAGTAACAAAAAGATATTCATTCAAAAAAAAGTAACCAATAAGATATCATTTATTTATTTTATGACGTCTCAATTCACGGTGAAATTATCAATATCTTTTTAAGATCTTCAAAAAGATAATATGTGTTATTTTTGTTGCTATGAATTAATTAAATCTTTTTTAGTAATAAAAAGATATCATTTTTTTAAGGGGTATCATTTATTTATTTAATGACATCTCAATTCATGGTGAAATTATCAATATCTTTTTAAGATCTTGCATAAAATAAAATAAAAATAAAAACCTTAAACACAAAAAAATAAAAACCTTAAACACAAAAAAATAAAAACCTTAAACTCAAAATGCTTTCATTGAGAGTTGAACTCAAGACCTCCCGCTTACTAAACGGGTGCTCTAACCAACTGAGCTATGAAAGCTATGTTCATTAAAATACATTTTATGTTCTATGTTGTAGCACATGTGCGCCTACTATACAAATTCATTTCGAGATACTTCCTATAGGTATCGAAAATGGGTTTGCACCCTACTATTGAACTTGCCTCTAAGAACCTTGGATACAACATCTTTAATAATTAATAATATCAATGAGATTATAAAAAAAAATGTTAACGCATGATACATATGTATATTTGCTGAGGATAAACATGTATAGTGCAAGAAGGTTAAGGAGAAGTTTGCTAACAAGGTGGTCACTTGTGCAAAAAAAAAAAAAAAATAAAAATTAAATAAAATTAAGTGATGATTACGTTACGAGATGTTGATACAATGATACTACTCTTAAGTACCACTTATTTAGTTCGGATCATCTAACAACTACTGTTAAACTATTCAATGATCTAACAAGTAACAATCAATTATTGTTGAAAAATTCATCCCGATGTTGTTGATATCTGTGAGTATCATCAATGTGTGAATGTTGCGTATGTTATATGTGTACTTGCTCCGAGGATCTCCATGAGTTTGAGAACCTCCGTTGAATCAAGAACGATATGCAAAAAGTCCTCAAAACAGATGGTGTAGTCCGCTCCTGAGAAGCTTATCCGACGTTCAAGTAAGTATTTGAGGTGGATAATTGAGATACTACAACGGAATGTGGAACGTAGCTAACAATTAAAAATGTATGATACGAACACGATAGCCAATGTGGGAGACGATCATAAGAGAACCTGCACCATGACTTGCGCCCATGCGGCGTTGTGGCTACGTATGACCTACAACAACAAGATATAGAGATAAAACGTGTCTTACCCATGCATTGCGAGATTGGGAGACCATCAAAGGCCTTAGTGGCGGGATTATAGCAGCTCCCATGTCCAAATAAGGGTCATAATAGTTCTCAAGCCCATCCCTAGCATGTTCAAGGCCGTGGCCATGTTGCAGACCCTCATAGTTAGTCTATAAGGTTGAGAAGTCCATCCAATCGGTTGTATGCGGGTCGTAATAGACCCAACAGGCCAACACCACATAAAAGCCTTTAAACGGTTGTTGACGGGTTCTTGCACCCCAAATACGAAAGTCAAACACGATAGAGATATCAGACCTATATATATCATCTCGATTTTTCTATATTCCCATTTTTATTCAAGGACATTTATAATTTATAAATGAAAGAAATATAAAAGTTCATTTTTTTTCTTCTTTAAGCATAGTTACCTTCATTTGTTTCACATCGTTACCCATGTTTCTTTTATTGATCACCAAATGTTTAAAATGAAACATTAGAACAATTGTTTATGTCTAGATCGTAATGGTTTAAAATATCTGTTAAAGATAAGGAAATAAAGTAGCACATTTACTTCCACCAGTTGGTTTTAGTAGAATGATAAGTGATTGATCTTATTATGGTATCGTGAGCTTGAAGGTCTTGGGTTCAAACCCCACTGCAAACATTAATTTCCTCATTTATAATGCTGCAAAGTGGTGGCCGCCTAGTTGGCATATGTGAGTCTAATTGGCTCAGCCAGGCATTGTTGTGTGTACCTAGTTGGCATAACCTTAATATGAGCCCACACTTGAAGGGGTGTGTTAAAATGTATAAGAAAATATAATAGCACCTTTACTACCACCAATTGGTTGTAGTAGAATGGTAAGCGCTTGATCCTGAAATGCTATCAAAACGAGAGGTCATTAGATCGAACTGTGGTGTGAACAATATTTTCCCCCATTTATATTGTCAAGTGTTAGGCTGGCTAGTTGGTCTTTGTGAGTCTAGTTGGGTCGACTTGTAGAATACTTTAGTTGGCATAAATTTTTATATGAGCCGACACTTGAGGGCGGATCAGTAGTGTGCTTAATGCATAGATAAATTTTATATGAGCCGACACTTGAGGGGCCTAGTTGTTCTTTGTGAGTCTAGTTGGGCCAGGCTTGTTGTGTGCCTAGTTGGCATAACTTTTATATGAGCCCACACTTGAGGAGGAAATAAAGTAGCACATTTACTTCTACCAATGGTTGTAGTAGAATTGCAGTAAGCGTCTGATCCTCGAAATGTTATCAAAGTCAGAGGCCATGAGATCGAACCCTCACAATAATGTTGCTTTCTCCCATTTATGTTGTCAAGTGTCATTTGGCTGGTTGGTGCTTAACTGCTTGGCTGGCTGGCCATTAATTATTTGTTACCTAATGTCTAATTGGCATAATTATATATGAGCCACACTTGAGGGGTGTTAAAAAGATAATGAAATAAAGTAAGACAATTACTTCCACCAATGGTTTTTAAGACAACTAGTAGTCATTGATCCTAACAATTTCAATTTTATTAAATTATGTGTTTTGAATATATATTAAATAGTCAATTGGCAAACATGACAAGATACTTTTATTTTAACGGATACGAAATATACGAAGACACACTTTTTGTCTTAACTAAGACTCTAATTCGAAACTTCCGGATTAAAGGCTACACTAACTATCACTGGGTCGATGCATTGTTGGCGAATTACAAGAGATATTTTGATAAAAGTAGAACCTAATATGTTTTATAGGATAAAAGTCACTTCATCATTCTAAAGAAATAGCCCTTTACGTAAAAGATCTCCTACTAAAAAATTAAATAAATAAATTGCATAATGTGGATAATGTTTTGCAAAGCTTTGGTATTACGCCACTTTGCCTTGCTTCACGTAGCAATCAAAAGGAAGAAGAAGAAAAATGAAGCAAAGGAACTAAGAAAGAAAATTCTTATATAAGGACAAATATTCTTTTTTAGTTATTTTTTATTTGCAATGGACCAAAAGCATAATATGAGATATTCTTTTCAGATCATTGTTTGGATGACATATATTTATAATATTTGTAGTCCGATCCAATCCAATCAGATAAAAAAAAAACAAAAAAGACTAGGTATGTCTGAAAATATAAATCTTTTAAAATATTCTACTAATGTTTTTTTTTTTTAAAACTCACATTATAGAGCAGAAATTGTACTGAAAAAGACTTAAATGGGAGTACCCTTCCGTTCCAATTTATCCGAGACAGTTGTCAAAATCACGCATATTAAAGATGTGAATTAATACATTAATTTTTACAATTAAATGACTAGAATTAGAACGCTCGCTTCCTAGACACCGAGCCTCGTCCTCTAAAGAAGGCGTTCAAGACGTATAATATATAATAAATCACACATTATACGTCAGCCTCTACTACGTCATATTGAGTTAAGCAAAACGGAAGCAAAAGACTCGGGTATATTTTTTTTTTCAAACAACCAAGAATAGAAATTCAATATCTAAAGGTAGAAAATGTAAATTTATTACATTGGAAAACCTAAACGAAAACGTATAACGTACGAAAACCTCCAAAAGCATACTAAAAGAAATTACAAGGTTTAATGTATCATCAAAACAAATAATAAAATAAAATCTTCAACGCCAATCTTTCAAACGTCGCTATCAAAGTCTTCCTCAACTCCGATCTACTGCTCATCTTCTCTCCTCAAACACATAGAAAATATGATTTGAGGTAAGTACAATGTACTCAATAAGGGTAGAAGCTACAAATTAATTATGACATATAATTAAAAGATTATTTTTATAAGACCGACTCAACTCTAGTGGTTCACTTCACGCCCATCAACACGTCTACGATTATACGCTTATCCTAAGTTATCTTGGTTACATCAAAGACTCAAAGACTACGCGAGTGTGACCACCACGAGATGGTTGCCAACCAATAGTGTCTTGCACTGTTAGTCCCGGGATTCCCTGGTATGCATACCCGTTCGGTGAAGTCCCCCTGTCATTTGGCCGCCTGTGGGTCACAGAGTTATCCACCTGTCCGAACGTGTCACATAGCCGATGTACACACGTGCCTATCCCAAAGTGACATGACGTTTAATCTTTTTACTATGCAAGTATGTACTTATTATTTGTTGTTAACTAGCCACCTAAGTGTTTTCAAGGTAAAGATCCCCTTAACAACCATACTCCCTCACTTAGACATCTAGACACCACATCCTATCAAGTACACAGACATTGATGAACTCTAGCTCATCAAAACACAAGCCTATTATGCCCTTCCGACGGTCCCGAACTTCAACTCCCTTGAAGAGTACATTCGGTGCCGGAACTAAATGCATCAGAAACTCAATCAAGGCTTGTTCATGTTAAATTAATGTTATTAGATCATGAAACAACGCTTTAAAACTCATTCCATAGCTTAAAACAACATTTTATCAAAAATCGAGGCCGAGCATGCGCGCATTCACCGACTAGAGACTTGTCGAAAGTTTCATCCCACCCAATCGCGTGCATTGCCTGCAAATGCGTAAGACCGATCATGCTTGGGCAACTCGAACTATCCTCAAACAAAGAATGTTTGTGCATTCCATTGAATGCGCGCGCGACCGCACTTTTCCGTGGAAAATGATGGAACATCCTCGAATCACGAATGCGTGTGCTTTTCTATGAACGCGTCGCGTATTCCACCAACCAAACCTAAGCCAAACATCTTGTAACAGAATGTAAAAGATTTACAGCCAACGCGTATGATTCGACGTAGTAAAACCCTAAAACATGATTTTTTCTCAGACTTTACGATCTCTACTCGATTCCAAACATGTTCTACACGATTGTAATCAGAAAAACATAGCTTTCTTATACCATAACATCTCTTAAACCCTAAACGGTCGTACAACATGATTTATGTCTCTAAACAATATCCAAGTATCAATCTTAACCCTAAAACCATAATTAAAACGTATGAAGAGCCTCCTACCTTTAAGCAAGTTATTCCAAACCAAACTCCTAGAAAAACCGCAGTAAAACTTGCACCTTTCTACAGAAATCTATGTGATCAATCCAAATTTAAATTAGATATGATCACACGCTTAAACCAAACAGAAACTATTTAATTAATGAGTTTGAATCCATCAAACTCACCAAGAACGACATCTAGGTCGAAAACATACCTTAGAAAAACTCTAACTTTCTTGCGTTGAGCGATGCCCTCTTCACGACGATTTCATTGCTCTACTCTGATCCGAAAACCGTTACGAAACGCCTTAGAAACTGGAAGAAATCTCTTAGCCCTTATTTTTGCCTCACACGCCGTTTCTCAGAGAGCGTAGGAAATTTCTTATTTCTTTTAGGTTATGGGAACTAATGGGATTTATTTCCTTAATTAGAAAATCCTCTTATTATTTTCCTTATTACCTCAAAATCGATTTTCCCAAAATATATACATATAATTTCTCGAGAGACACACACACACACACACACACACACACACACACACACACACACACACATATATATATATATATATATCAAAAATACTTAACTCCATAAAAGAAGTAAAGAATAATAATATTTCGCTTTATGAAACGACACGTCTGTCATTTCTCGAAAATCGGAATATTACAAGAATGTCCTTGAATATAATTAATGTGGCCTTGTTTTTTATATTTTCTAATGTAATAAATAAGAGTAAATCAAATAAAAACAGAATAAATATCAGACGGAAATCAGATCGCCACATAAAATGAAACAAAATATTTTGACAACTGACTCAGTTATTGTAGAACGGAAGGAGTATTTTAGAAAAAACTCAAATTTTAGAGCAGAAATTGTACTGAAAAAGACTTAAATGGGAGTGTTTTGTGCCATTATTATTCATAGGTTTTCATAGGTTTAAACTACGAAGACGAATTAATTAACCAACTAAGAATCTTCCTGGAAACTACAAACACAAGTCATCAAACCAATGAAATAATCAGATCACTAGTCAAATAATCATTTCATAATGATATTGCTATCAATTATTTTTCTTCAAGATTAAACTGATATTGCTTTCATTTATTTTTCTTCGAAAATAAACGGATAGCGTGTAAATCATTGTTTTTCAATCTCCTCTTTTAGTTAACGAAATGTCAACTTTGCATTTGCTTTCTTTCTTCCCCGCACTCGGTTTATCTATATCACGATCACATAACAAGTAAAATAGTACTCCGTTCCTAAACATACGCCAACAAAACCACAACTTAGGTCTTTTGGAAAATGATCAAAATTTAGGAGATCGGTTTTTCTTTTAGTCCAATATTATTAGTCTAAACATGTGAGTTGTGACATATCTTTCAAAAACCGTTCGTTTTTTCAACCTATGACCTATTAAAACTCAGGGATTACTCTGTTCCGGTTCAAAATATAAGTAATCCTATGAGTATTTCACACGGATTAAGAAATTGGTTGAATGTCGTAAATTTGAAGGTTAAATGTCTAAAATACCCTTTGACTATTATTAAAGCTATAGTTGTTAAATAATGAAAAGTGGTTGGAGTGATGATAAATTAGAGGTAAGTTAGAGAAAATGATAATAAATGTTACATTGATAATACAAATTGTAATTGTGACTTAAACTATGCTACTGAGGTCTGGTATGAAAACATGTTCTGGTCAAAGAATGTATGAAGCATCCGTTGAAATCGTGTTCAATTGGGCAAGATCAAAGAGGTTGAACAACTCTGGCCGATAGCAAGTCCATCAAGACAAGTTCTCACTGAGGCACAACAGACTTGGGAACACGTCTCACGCATGTTTTCGAGTTTTGTTCAAAGTTACTTCGGGTATTTCACCATTTATCGGGTTGATTGTTAAGCCGTTAGTGGTTGGATTCCCAAAGCTATAAATACCATCTCGCATTAATTGTAACATGTGATGTAACTTTTTCGTGATAATAAAATATCCTCGCTTGTCCGTGGAATAGTCGGCACATTGCCGGAAACCATGTTAAATCTGTGTTCTTCTTGTTTCGTGTTTGTTTACTTGTTAATTGCTTATCTTTACTCACAATCACCATCACTTCTTGATCGATCCGTCATAACAAACCGGTATCGAGCGCCCAGGTTCATCTAGAAATCATTTATCTGCTTTTAAGCAAGGTAGATTGGCACCAAGGTCATAATTGACGCTTAGGATTTAAGATCTACGCAAGCTTTTATGGTGAGAAAGATGTCTGCTTTAAATGTTAAGATTGACAAATTTACAGGTAGAAACAATTTTAGCCTATGGCAGATCAAGATGCGTGCTTTTTGAAACAAATAGGATTATGAGGTCCCTTGTCTAAATCAACGTAAGGAAATGTCACGAGAGAGCCAATCCTGATGAGAAAGCACATTCAACAATTATGTTGTGCTTGTCAGATGATATTATCACAGAAGTTGTTGAACAAGATACTGCTGAGAAGTTGTGGTCCAAACTTGAGAGCCTGTAGATGACTAAGTCTCTAACCAACAAGTTGTTGTTAAAACAACGTCTGTTCAGTTTAAGGATGCATGAAGGCACTCAGCTGAGGGATCATCTAGATCAGCTGAACACAATATTGCCTGATTTAAGGAATATTGATGTGAAGAATGAAGATAAGGATGCTGCATTGATTATACTTGTGTCATTGCCTGCATCATATGAGAACTTTGTGCAACCCTTTATTGTTGGGAAGGACTCAGTATCATTGGAGGATGTAAGTTTTAGGAAATCACTAGTTGAACGCAGTGGAATTTAAAATTTTGATTTTCTTTTCTAGATCGCCTTCGCTTAATGCAATAAACACGTTAAGTAGTTTGACGTAATATACCTTGGATGATCTATAAGATCGCCGCTTGACCGTCACCTAAGAGTAGTCTTGTGCGCAAGCCGCCTACGCCGTCCGGCCTCTATCATTGATCCATACGAACTCTTTGCCGAATCCTCCTTTGATTGCTATCGAAAAAATCCGCGGTTAGACCGGCCTTTTTCCTTTCTAAACTCTCTATAGAAGCTCTCTATTTTACACAATAACTATTAGCTCTTGGAATTGTGATGTACAAAAGAGCTAGCTAACCCTTTCTTATATAAGTGAAGGTGGCGCCGATGTCCCTAACTGATTGAGAGAAGCTTCCTGTAAGATAGATGAAAGAGAAAACATTTTCCCAATAAAATAAGGAAAATCACTTAGATTGATTTATCTCTTTTATTATAATATCTTATATTAAATAAAATCTAAATATTGCCAATATTTTATATTGAATATATTTATCTTATTACCATAAATCTATTTTTCCAAAATCAATTAATATCCAATATTAATATTATGGTAATCTTATTAATTAAAGTGCACAATCCAAGTGTATTTTATACACATAAAAGTTGTGCCCCAAATGTCAACTAATTGGCATCCGGAATATTATTTAATTAATATAATTAATATCTTGTATTTTATTTATTCATAATAAATAAATACCACCATATTAATTTACCACTATAACCTTTATAGTCTAGAGATAAACTTTCCTTATTTGCTTATCAACTATAACCGCATTTTAATCCGACTCGATGTTCATATGTAGGTGACCCGATAGGCTTCCGAATATGTTGGCCGTAGACACAAAGTGCAATTTACAAAAATGCCCTTCATGCCTAACGATCACGGGATAGCGCCTAGCAACACACCGTGACCCCCCAATCATCGGAAGAGTCAAATGCAATGACTACTACCTTTCATGTGAAACAAGCTTACCGTGTAACTTACAATCCTATCAGAATAATATCCATACGATCGTATCTCGAGTGTCAATACATTAACGATCGTATCTTATAATCTGATATCATGCTCTCTCGAATAACACATTTACTCCCACTTTGCAAAGATTCACGAGCTAGACATTCCTTATAAGAAGGCCAATTCGATATTCAATCCCAATCATAGGATACGCGATTCCCGGACGAACTAACATGTATACTCCACATGCTTCAGTATCACGCCCGATCACTACCGCATGATCACCCCGTGGATAAAGGAAATCTCAATAGTGTCAAAGCATGACAATCCACACTGTGATGCCATGAAGACTCCGGTCTTTAAGGATAATTACACAACTGCCACATAGAGCGACACTTAATGTAAGTGGGTCAGTCTAACGTATGCATTCTCTAATACACGTCCACGTACAGTCCAAGTGTCTCTACACTTCGATAGACGAGATCTATCCCTACCTTCTCTTATGTAGAAGACATCCAATACGTGCTAGTCTAATCATACTATCAATGTCCCATTTGGCAGTACATACGACTAGAGACATTTAAGTATCAAACTTATTAAAGTGATTAGAGATCTCATCAACCATAATCACTATCATGGTTTCTCTATCACAGTTTGACACTAGGGACGTTACTATATATGTACAACCAATAACATGAAGATAAACAATATATAATAACAAAAGTGTTTTTATTAATCATAATAAAGTTATTACATGAACTAAAATAGATCAGAAATGACCCGACCTACTGGATCCGATCCAACCCGATTGGGTTTAGGACACCTATTCAACAATCTCCCACTTGGCCTAAAGCCAATCACCCATATGCCTAATCCCTTGCATGTGAACATGTTTATCATGCTTTGCTTGTGACAATGCCTTGGTTAACGGATTAGCTACGTTATCATCTGTGTGGACTTTCTCTATCTTTACATCTCCTCTATCTACCGCCTCTAATCAAGTGATGATGAGCCTTAGCACATGTTTAGACTTCGATGAGACCTTGGCTCCTTTAATCGAGATATCGCCCATTGTTATCACAAAGATGCTGGCACTGACCTTCAATGGAGGAACCACACCAAGTTTAGTAATGAACTTCTTCATCCAAACTGCTTCCATTGCTGCCTCCGAGGCTGCTATGTATTCGGCTTCCGTTGTAGTGTCCGCAGTAGTCTCCTGCTTGGAACTCTTCCAGCTCATTGATTTGCCGTTAAGTGTGAAAACAAATCCAGATTATGACCTGAAGTCATCCTTTCGCTTTTGAAACCGCATCCGTATAACCTCGTAATACTAAATCATCGCTCTCAAAACCAGGAACATATCCCTAGACGCCTCATGTACTTGAGAATATTTCTTAATCGCAACCCAGCTGACCATCACCTGGTTGGATTGGTACCGCTAGTCATACTAAGAGGGTACGAGACATTTGGTCTAATGCACAACATGGCGTACATGATGGATCCAATAGCCAAGCGTAGTGGACCTTGCTCATTTGTGCCATATCCTCCTCTCGCCTTAGGACTCATTCCTTTCGGCAGATAGAACCTATGTGACATGGGCAAAAATCCTCTTTGGACCGCTTCCTTGTCAATCTCTTCAACATCTTGCCTATATAGGTGGATTATGCATGGCATCAAGAACCATCTTAGATCTATCTCTATAGATCTTGATTCCTAGAATATAGGCTACCTCACCCTAGTCCTTCATGGAGAAGTTCTTGGATAACCAAGCTTTGACTCGATCAGAACATAAGCACATCATTCCCTATAAGCAATATGTCATCTACATAAAGCACTAGAACATAATGGCACTCCCACTAACCTTCTTGTAAACACAGGCTCATCTTCGCTCTTGATGAAATCAAACTATTTGATTATCTCATCAAATCGAAGATTCCAACTTCGAGAAGCTTGCTTTAATCCATAAATGGATCTTTGCGCTTGCACACCATCCTCAAGGCGCCATTGGTTGTGAAGCCCTTAGGTTGTGTCATGTACACCTCCTCGCATGCATTCCCGTTAAGGAAAGCCGCTTTCACATCCATCCAAAGATTTCGTAATCATGGTATGCCGCAAATAGCAAGCAAAATTCTAATGGATTTTATCATGGCAACGGGCTAAAAGGTTTCATCATAGTCAACTCCTTGTCTTTGTTTATAACCTTTTGCCACTAACCTAGCCTTGTAGGTAGTCACGTTACCATCCATG
Organism: Gentiana macrophylla; assembly: GCA_026214975.1. Taxonomy (NCBI): domain Eukaryota; kingdom Viridiplantae; phylum Streptophyta; class Magnoliopsida; order Gentianales; family Gentianaceae; genus Gentiana; species Gentiana macrophylla. The sequence continues at coordinate 17,463 of JAOBSW010000934.1, read as the reverse complement.
TCGATCTTTCTCTTAAAGACCCATTTGCACCCTATAGAACTATTCCTTCCGTGGATCAACTAAGTTCCAAACTTGGTTGTCTTTCATGGATTCCATTTCGTAATTCATGCCCTCCAAATGCATTTCTCTTTGTCATGCCTTAACAACACTTCCTCATAAGTTCTAGTGGTCCTCATCTTCCATGAGATACACGCTGCCTACCTTTTGGGTTCACGGCGATCTCTCGTGGATCTTCGAGGTGCTAGTGCGCTCACGGTAGAGGCCAAGCGCCACATCTCAGATGTGGTGTCTCCTCCACTTTCATCAATCGACTATTATCCGTAAGTGGTTCTCGAATTTCTTCAAGATCAATCTTACTCCCATTGACCCTATCCGTAATAAACTCTTTCTCCATAAAGTGGTCACCCCGGCAACAAGCACCTTTTGTTCCTCATGATGGTAAAAATGGTACCTTTTGGTTTCTAGATAGCCCACAAATAGACATTTGTCGACTGGTTCTAATTTGTCGTGCATCATCCGCTTCACATAAGTCGGACAACCCCAAGGTTTTAGATGACCTAGGCTCGGTTTCTCTTAGTCCATACCTCGTATGGCGTAGAATCAACCGCCTTTGATGGAACATGGTTTAGTGTATAGATGCGGTTTCGAGCATACCCCAAATCGATTTTGGAAGAATCACAGAGCTCATCAAGGATCGCACCATGTCTAACAAGGTGCGGTTCCTCCTCTCGAACACACGCCATTCGTAGAATCCCATTCTTCTTCAAATAATCTTGAAACTATCCATCTAGTATTCACCACCTCGATCGGATCAAGTGTTTTGATTTCTTTACCTAGCTATTTCTCCACTTCACTTCTAAATTCCTTGAACTTTTCAAAGGCTTCGACTTATACTTCATTAAGTATATGTAACCATATCTAGAATGATCATCATGAAGGTGATAAAATAAGAGTATCCTCATTTGGCGTGAATTGACATTGGACCGCACACATCGCATGATATGAGCTCAAGCAACTCATTGATCTTATCCTTTGCCACTAAAAGGTGACTTTGTCATCTTGCCAAGTAAACAAGCTTCACATGTGTCAAATGATTCATAATCGAATTGATCTAACATTCCATCTTTATGGAGTTTGGAAATGCGATTCTTATTTATATGGCCAAGTCTACAATGCCATAAGTAGGATTCATTCAAGTCATTTGTCTTCGCTTTCTTGTTATTTATATTAAGTACGCCAACATTCATATCTAATATGTAGAGACCATTGCTAAGCATGCCAAGATTATAAAAATTCCATCACGTGAAGAAAAAACATTTATTCTTGAACGTAAAGAAAAATCCTTCAACATCTAATGCGTAAATAGAAATAATGCTCTTCGTAAAGTAGAACAAAATAACAGCTTATTAAGTTCTAGTACTAGCCCACTGGGCAATGAAAGAAAGTAAACTCCTATGGCTAGTGCAGCAACACTTGCTCCATTCTTAACGCTTAGGTCCACCTCTCATTTCCTTAGTTCTCTAGTTCTTCTTAGTGCCTGTGATATTCGTATAAATACGAGAACCACAACCAAGATCTAATACCCAAAGGTTAGACTTAGAAGAAGTAATATTGATCTCAATCATAAATATACCTGGTCGAAGCATCGTAATGCTTCTTCTTGGTACTCAAGAAGCCTTTGCGCTTCTCCTTCAATGTCCGGTCTCACCGCAATGGAAGCAAGCATCCTTGGATTTGTCTTTAGCAATCTTAGGCGCTGGCTTAGGTGCAAACCTTCACCTTCTTGGAATTCCTTTGGGCTTTTGCCTTGCCCTTGTTAGAAGTGACCAAAGAACACTTGCTTTCCTTCCTTACAAAGGTTCCTCAAGCAGCTTTCATGTTCAATAGCTTCGCTAGAGCAATCTATCTTGTTCATGTGATAATTCATCAAGAATCATGAGCATGAATCGTGCAGAGATTGCGTAATCAAGTCAATACTCAACTCTCATTCCAACTTGTGGCCTAGCTTCCCAAGCCTCTATGTACCCAATCATCTTAAGCACGTGTGACCCCACAAATGTCCCCGATGCCATCTTACAACCAAACAGGGCCTTTGAGACTCGCACTTCTCAAAGGCGTAGACCGAGAAGCATGAGTTCCTTTGTGTGGACCATGATTGAGTAGCGCCCATGGACTCATGTTGTTTCTCGCAGTTCAGTGTCATAGAAGCAAGCATGATACATGTAGCATCCGTCTCGCCGTAATGCTGATTGTTATACTTCTCGACACCATTCGGCAATGAGCCCCTCGCCTGGCTTTTTCCGGTAGGCTTCGCCCAAGACATAGCCAATCTTCTCGTGCCTCAAAAGGATTTTGAGGTTTCTTTCCCAGTTGAGAAAGTTGGTTTCATCAAGCTTATTGTCGATGATAAAACGAAGGTTCAATTTGTTTGAATTTTCTACAACAATAAATAAAGATAGAATAAGCAAAAGTTCATGTATACAAAACCCTAAAATTGCACATAAAGTTTTAATTTGGGTCTTGCTCCCACTAGCCAACTATTCTTGATTGGCTTTCAAGAAAAATTAATCTTCTTTAGTGGGCAAGATCCCATCGAACTACCTCGACCCCCAGCTTTGGCTGATGGGCCGAAAATAATTCAATAGGTGGACAACACTTTGTCGATCGTATCTTATACGACTCTTGTTGTTTGAGCAGTCAACTCTTTGACAATTTTCATCTTATGAAATAGTCAAACATTTGCCTCTAAAATCCAAACGACCCCGCTTTGGCTGGTGGCCGAGAGAATTCTTAGTCGAGTCCTAACCTCAATATTCGTGAGATCTCTTACGATCATATCTCGATAACGATGATATACCCGAGGTAGGTAAACCCCCGCTTTGGCTGGTGAGTTGGATCTGAAAAGGGCTCTTCACCGTCGTTATAATATGGGGAAGCAATTTCGACTTGATTTTTGGAGTGAGAATAATTTTAAATTAATTCTTTTAATTAATTTTATTTAATTATGGTCTCATCTACTATGTGCATATTACTAAGAAATCATATAAAGTAAAACATACACAACATTCCGTGCACAAAATAACCGGTATGATCATGGACTTTTTCTAGGTGCGGTTTCGAATACAAACTGACTAAACCGCGGGTCACAAACTAAGGGATTTGCAACCGCCAATAGGATCTTTATTGTTGTACGCCAATGGGTTCTTTATCTCTCTTTGGTCTTCTTCTTCTTGCTCCAGTCTTGTTACATATTAATCTATCTAATAAATTGTTAGGAAATCAACGCGGGAACACAGCGGAATTCAAAATTTTGATTTCCTTTTTCCCAAGATCGACTTCGTTCAAGCAACAAGCATAAAAGAAGTAGACAAAAGATTACCTTGCTTGATCCAATTGGATGGACGCTTTATCTACGGTGGTAGTTTCTGCACGAAGCCGCCCAAGTGTTCGGCCTCTACCAAAGGATCCACACGAACACCTCACTGAATCCCATCATGGATTGCTACCGAAAAAACTCAATTGCTGTAACGACTTTTTCTCTCTCCAAAATCTCTCCAAGAAGCTCTCTATTTTTCACAAGATCTATTAGCTCTTGAATTGTGTTGTATAAAAGAGCTAGCCAAGCCTCCCTATTTATAAGGTGACTCTGCGCTTCTAGTGATTGCCAACTGATTGGGATTAGCTTCCTAGTAGATTTGGGAAAGAAAACATTTTTCTAATAAAATAAGGAAAATCTCTTTGATTGATTTATCTCATTAATATTCAATATCTTATATTAAATATATTTCCTAAGATATATATTGATAATATCTTATATTGAATATATTTTTATCTTATTACCATAAATCTATTTTTCCAAAATCAATTAATATCTAATATTAATATTATGGTAATCTTATTAATTAAATTGCACAATTCAAATATACCATATACACTCAAAATATGCTACTTTTGCCAAAGATTTGGCATCCGTAATATTCTTTAATTAATGTAATACTATGATTAATTAATTTGCAAAATACATGTGTATCAATATACATACATATTTTTGACATATGTATCTAAATACATATATTTAATTAATCACCATTATTAATATATTGTATTTAAGTTATTCATAATAAATAAATACCACCATATTAATTTACCACTATAACATTTATAGTACGAGATAAATTATCTCCTTATTTGGTTATCAACTATAACCGCATTTTAATCCGGATAGATGTTCTTATGTGTGTGACCCGATAGGCTTCCGAATATGTTGGCCGTAGGCACAAAGTGAAAATTACTTAAAATGCCTCTATTATGATCCTTTGTTCACTTTTTGAGGAATTATTTTTGTAATTGGAAAGGTGGCTCTTTCTTATGCAAATCAGATTGCGCCTTATACTTTCGTCTCCAAGGTGTTTATCAAGCTTCGGCTTGGCATCTATCCCGTTATTGGCAAGTGTCAAGATGAAAATGGACCAGCTTTGTAGGAGGTTTTTGTGGGGTGGATCCTGTGACACTTTCAAGAAATCTTTGGTGGGTTGGGACAGATTTGTGTTCCTAAATCAAGGAGGCCTGGGATTTTTCACTGGAGGCTTGAACTTGGCACTTCTTTCCGCACTCAGGAATTTTCAATGCAAAAAGATTGTCTTTGGGTCAAGTGGATCAAAGAAGAGTACTTAAAAGGTTGTGATCTTTGGAGCTATCAATGCAAACATGGTGACTCGCTTTGATTAAGGCTCTTTAGAATCGTGATGTGCTTTGGTTGCCTCTGTTCTCATTGTTGTCGATGTTTCTTTGATGCATACTTGGTGCTTAGGACCTAGACTAAGACCTAGTGTTGCTTATGACTTCTTTAGGAGGGAGCAGCCCAAAGTCTGGTGGTGCAAGACTGTTTGGAGTTCTAGGGCTACTCCTAAACATTGCTTCATGCTGTGGATTGCCATGCAGAACAGTTTACTTACTTCTGATAAATTGATTACTGATGATAAGGTGTGTCCTCTTTGTGGTTTGGTGGAAGAGTCTGCTTCCAATTTGTTCTTTCAATGCCCTATCTCTTGTATGGTTTGGGGGAAGATCAGAATTTGGCTTGGAATCAACAAGACTTTGGAGACTGTTCTTAGTTCTGTGAGATGGATTACAAGGCATTGTAAGGGCACCTCACATGCTAATGTGGCTAGGGCTGCTTCTGTCTCTGTGGTTGTGTACTGGCTTTGGCATATGAGGAACAAAAAGAGATTTGAAGGCTTTTTGATGAAGATTAATGACATTTTGCATTGTATTAAGACTCACATCTATTATATAATGCAAGCAACCTTTCCTTTGTACACTTTTACCCCATGATGTTAGGGTTTTGTATATCTTTTGTTTTGGCTTCTGGTAGCTGTTGATGGATGTTTGAGATAATTTTCTTTCTCTACACACCAAGGGATATGCTCTGTGAGTTATGCTCTCATATGACCTTTTTTTGGCAGTTTTGGCAGTTTTGAGTGTTGATAGGGGTTTAGTGGCTGTTGTTTCTTGTAGTATATTACCTCATGGCTCTTATGCTGCTTGATTTCAACAAATTTAACATCTTCTCAACATTTTGTAGATACTAGACTAGTTCTTTTGTTTAGATGTGTAGTTCTTGTAGTTTACATACCTTGGTTTAATATATTTACATTTAACCCAAACAAAAAAAAAGCTACTGTGTAACTTACAATCCTATCGTAAATAATATCCATATGGTCGTACGTCGAGTGTCAAACATTAACGAATCGTATCTTATAATCTGATATCATGCTCTCTCAAGTAACTTCCACTTTGCAAAGATTCACGAGAGTAAGACATTTCTTATAAGTTAGGTCCTTTCGGATATTCACCCCTCATCGATAGTGGCACGCGCGATTCCCATTTCGACCAAACATGTATACTCCGCATGTTTCAGTATCACACACAATCACTACCGCATGATCGCCCCATGGCTAAGGGAAATCTAAATAGTGTCAAAGCATGACAATCCACACCGTGATGCTATATAGACTCCGGTCATAAGGATAATTACACAACCGCCACATAAGGTGACACTTAACAAAGCAGTTAGTGGGTCGCCTAACATACGCATTCTCTAATACACGCCCACATACAAATCCAGTGTGTCTCCACACTTCGATAGACAAGATCTATCCTCGCCTTAAAGATAGAAGACATTTAATGCGTATAGCATGTTCATACTATCAATGTCCCGCTTAATAGTACATCACCTGTAGACATTTAAGTATCAAACTTATTAAAGTGATTAGTGATCTCTAAAGTGATTAGAGATCTCATCAACCATAATCGCCATCATGGTTTCTCTATCACGCTTTATTACTAAGTATGCGTTATCATATAACAATTCATAATTGGTTCTTTAAAAGAACAAATATATGACAACAAAAAGCCATTTAATATATGTATAAACATAAAGAAATAGTAGAAATGATCCGACCTGGTCCGATCCGGTCCAACCCAATTGGGTTTAGGACACTATTTCAACGTAAATAAATACACCCGCGCATTACCTAGGGGAGCTAACAGAATGGGATAAATGCAAAAATAAACTAGGTCACGTTCTTTCATAACGGTCTAAGACAATTTTGAAAAACCAACATAAAGAAAACATTCTCATCTCATTCAATTTTTAAATCGATTCTAATTTTAATTTTTACTAGTTTTGAACTATTCAAAATAAAATCAAAATTATAAAGGTCTCCTTTTGTTTCCTTCCCTTTTGGTTCTTAATCAAAAGGGATGTCTTTGGTTTCCTACACCAAAAGGCATCTTCCTAAATCAAGTTTGGTTTAGGCCTGGGCACTTTTCAAAATCAAAATTTTGAAAGTGGCCTTTTCCAAATCAATATTTGAATAGGGCCTAGGCCTATTCCAAATAAAAATTTGAAAATGCTAGTATTTTGGTTAATATGCCACTATGGTTTCCAATGGCCTAAACTATTTGAACCATTAGTTAGCCATATGACACAACTAAACAAAAGAGATATCAATGCACAATAAATATCACAAAACGAAAACATATCGATCTCTTCTTTTGGAAGAGAGCAGCCGATGACGGCAGCCCTAGATCCGCCGCCGCCAGTTGGCCGAGCCCCCAATCGATGCCTCTTTTTTGTTTAGTTTTAAATGTTTCGCGAATCTAGATCTTGCATCTATCGATTAATTACTACGCAATTAAATTGTGCTTATTGCTTAAGCTCGAAGTCTGTCTGTGATACCACTGTTAGGAAATCACTAGTTCAACGCAGCGGAATTTAAAATTTTGATTTCTTTTTGCACTTATCTTCGCTTAATGCAATAAACACGTTAAGTATTTTGACGGAATATACCTTGGATGATTTATAAGATCGCCGCTTTGACCGGCAACCGAGAGTAGTCCAAAGGCGCAAGCCGCCCACGCCGTCCGGCCTCTATCATTGATCCACACGAACTCTTCTCCGAATCCTCCTTGATTGCTATCGTAAAAATCTGTCGCTAGACCGCCTTTTTCCTCTCTCTAACTCAATATAAGAAGCTTTCTATTTACACAAGAACAATTAGCTTTGGAATTATGATGTACAAAAGAGCTAGCCAACACATTTCTTATATAAGTGAAGGTGGCGCCCGATGTCCCTAACTGATTAGAGAAGCTTCCTGAAGATAGATGAAAGAGAAAACCTTTTTCCTAATAAAATAAGGAAAATCACTTAGATTGATTTATCTCTTTATTATAATATATTATATTAAATAAATTCTAAATAGTGCAAATATCTTATATTGAATATATTTATCTTATTACCACAAATTTATTTTTCCAAAATCAATTAATATTCAATATTAATATTATGATAATCTTATTAATTAAAATGCACAATCCAAGTGTATTTTATACACATAAAGTGGCGCCCCAAATGTCAACTAAATTGGCATCCGAATATTCTTTATTTAATATAATTATATCTTGTATTTTATTTATTCATAATAAATAAATACCACCATATTAATTTACCACTATAACCTTTATAGTCTGTAGATAAACTTTCCTTATTTGGTTATCAACTATAACCGCATTTTAATCCGACTCGATGTTCATATGTTTGTGACCCGATAGGCTTCCGAATATGTTGGCCGTAGACACAAAGTGAAATTTACAACAATGCCCTTCATGCCTAATATCACGGATAGCATCTAGCAACACACCGTGACCTCCAATCATCGGAAGAGTCAAATGCAATGACTACTACCTTCATGTGAAACAGCTTATCGTGTAACTTACAATCCTATCATCGTAATAATATCCATACGATCGATCTCGAGTGTCAATACATTAACGATCGTATTTTATAATATGGATATCATGCTCTCTCGAACAACACATTCACTCCCACTTTGCAAAGATTCACAAGAGCTAAACATTCCTTATAAGAAGGCCAATTCGATATTCAATACCAATCATAGGATACGCGATTCCCGGACGAACTAACATGTATACTCCACATGCTTCAGTATCATACCCGATCACTACCGTATGATCGCCCCGTGGATAAGGGCACACCATGATGTCATGAAGACTCCGGTCTTTAAGGATAATTACACAACTACCACATAGTGCGACACTTAATGTAAGTGGGTCAGTCTAACGTACGGATTCTCTAATACACGTCCACGTACAGTCCAAGTGTCTCTACACTTCGATAGACGAGATCTATCCCTACCTTCTATTAGGTAGAAGACATCCAATACGTGATAGTCTAATCATACTATCAATGTCCCATTTGACAGTACATACGACTAGAGAAATTTAAGTATCAAACTTATTAAAGTGATTAGAGATATCACAACCATAATCACTATCATGGTTTCTCTATCACAGTTTGACACTAGAGACGCATCGTATATGTACAACCAATAACATGAAGATAAACAATATATAATAACAAATGTGCTTTTATTAATCATAATAAAGTTTTTACATGAACAAAAATAGATTGTAAATGACCCGACCCGGTCCGATCCGGTCCAACCCGATTGGGTTTAGGACACCTATTCAACAAGAAAGTCATCACTCCATGCTCGAGAGTTACGCCATAAGGCATCCGGTTCTGGGACAGATAAATAATCACTGGATTGGTGCCCAGCGGAGTCAAGCAGGGGCCAGAAATTTCGGAAAGAAGAAATTCAAGAAGAATTCCAAGGGTCCTAAAGCTAAGGATGTCTGTAATTACAAAGCAAGGAGCAGAGACATTAGAAAAATGAATGTCCAAAAAGGAAGAAGCAATAAAATACTCCGCAGGGTACATTTGCTTTGGCAGAACAAGACACCAACTCTAAAGAAGATCTGGCCTTAGCAGTTTCAGAGTCAGCAGGGCACAAAGATGTGTGGATTCTGGGCATCTTATCATGTGTGTCCAAACAAGGAGTGGTTTTCAACTCATCAGCAGGTAGATGGAGGTCATATTGCTATGGCTAACAAAGAAGGTCTCAGAAAATAGTTAGGATTGGATCAAGATAGTTAAGGACACATGGTGGTAAATTCTCAAGACATTCAAGGAGGTTAGACATGTTCCACAAATGACCAAGAATTTGATATCACTTAGTCTACTGTGACAAAGAAATGATTCAAGTTCAGGGGTGAGGTGGAGTGGTGAATGTCTATAAGTGGTTCAATTGTGATTCAAGGGTATCAGCAGTGGACATTGTACATACTACAAGTGGTTCATCAGACGTTCTCCCGCTGCTGCATTATCGAGGTTCATCACCACAATTGACTAAGTTGTGGCATACGAGATCAAGGTCATACAGGTGAAAGAGTGATGCAAATTCTGCCTAAGTCCGATCTACTTGGAGGGCATAAAGTCAAAGAACTAGAATTTTGTGAACACTGTGTTTTTAGAAGTTACATAGCAGCAAGTTCCCAAAAGCAATTCACATGACAAAAGTGACACTTGATTATGTCTATTCCGATTGTCGGGACCTTCAATGGCGAAGTCTTTGGGTGGTCATAGGTATTTTATGTCCTTTATAGATGATTATTCAAGAATGCTTTGGGTAATCATGATGAAGCACAAGAGTGAAGCATTCAAGCACTTCAAGCAAAGGGAAGTCATTGGTTGAAAATCGTAAAGGGAGGAAGATCAAGAGACTTAGAATTGATAATGGACTAGAATTCGCTGGTCCGAGTTTGATGAATTCTTCATGAATGAAGGCATTTCTAGGCACCATATCGCCGTAGATACTCCACAATGTAATGGTGTTGCAGAAAGAATGAATCAAACTCTTCCGAGAGGGCAAGGTGCATGCTCTCTAATTCGGGTCTAGCAAGGAGATTTTGGGCAGAGGTCGTTAGTACAAACCTTGCTACTTAATCAATAGGGGCCTCACACCAGATCAAGCTCAAAACACCACTTGAGGTTTGGTCATAAAAGTCACAGACAACTCGACTTAGGGGTTTTTGGAAGCACCGCCTACTACCATGTCGTGAGGGCAAACTAAAATCTAGGCCAAGGCAGGGTGTGTTTGTTGGATACGAGATGGAGTTATGGGCATAGAATCTGCTTCACCTAAAAATAGGGTTATACTCAAAGAAGAGTGTAGTCTTTGATGAAAATCTATGCTTAACTCATCTGCGTGAGAGCCACATCCGACCTAAAATTGATCCTAGACTCGAGAAGGATGACAAACAGTGGAGTTTCAAGTGAGCCCATCAATCAAAAGACTCGGCAAGGATAGTCAACACTCACCGATCCGTAATCGATCCAAACCAGTCATTTGAACAAGGGTCGTAGAGATACTTAAACAACCGATGTTGGTCAATGGGTATAGCTCTCAAGCAGAGCTGGGGAGGACTAACATCGCACTTCTAAGAAGATATGGGCTCGAGGAGGATATGGTTGGATATGCACTACATGTAGTCAAGAAGTGGGATGGTTTTGAACCAAACACTTACAGGAAGTTGTGACATGTTCTAAGGCATCCCAATGGCTTGTTGCCATGTGAGAAGAAATAGAGTCACTGTAAGAATGAGACTTGGGATCTCGGTCAAACAACCACAGATACGAGGTGGTCACCGCAAATGGATCTTTAAGAAGAAGGAATGAATGACATTTGCTGAGGGTTTCAGATATAAGGCACGTTTGGTTGCAAAAGGGTTTAGTCAGAAAGAAGGGGTAGACTGTGAAGAGATATTTTCTCCATTGGTCAGACACACTTCCATCACGGTGCTGTTAGCAATTATGGCACATCAAAATCTTGAACTTGAGCAACTGGATGTGAAGATAGCTTTTCTACATGGAGATGTAGATAAGGAAATTATATGACTCAGCCATAGGGTTTCCAAGTTCCTGGGAAGGAAGGATATGTTTGCAAGTTGAAGAAGTCCTTATATGGACTTAAGCAGGCCCCAAGACCGTGATATAAGTTGTTTGACAGTTATATGGTTCAACGGGGTTATAACATGAGTCCATATGATTGTTGTGTTTATCACAACAAGTTGAAGGATGGTTCAATCATCTATCTGGTTCTGTATGTGGATGATATGTTGATAGCTGCTATGAACAAGTTTGATATTCAAGATCTAAAGAATCTGCTCAAGGCTGAATTTGAGATGAAGGATTTGAGGAATGCAAAGAAAATTCTGGGGATGGAGATCTATAGAGATAGGAAGCCGAGGAAGCTGTTCTTGTCTCAGCAGGGGTATATTGAAAAGGTATTATCCAAGTTTGGCATGTCAACAGCCAAACCTATAGATACTCCAATGGCACTAAATCATCATCTGTCTGGTGTGTTTGCTCCACAGTCAGCTGAAGAGGAAGAATACATGTCAAGAGTTCCATATGCTAGTGCAATGGGCAGTTTAATGTATGCCATGAAACGTCACTCAATCCTCGATTTGGCTCAGTGCAAATCGCTGATGTCGAGAGGTTTATGGCTCAACTCGAAAGGAACACCGGAAGGCAAAGTGAAAAGGATATTCAGTACCGTAGGGGTACACGATATTGACTCATTTATGGAGGTGGTACTAATGTTTTGTCACAGTGGCATCGTGATTCCGATTATGTTGTCGATGTGACAACATGAGTTCTATGATTGAGTACGTGTTTACTTTGAGTGGTTCTCAGAGTAAGTTGGAAGGCAACTTGTAGAGGCACAAAGTGACATTATCTACTACCAAGCAGCAGTATATGGCACCGCCGTATAGCAGCAGCAAGCAACTGCTTGAAAAGGGCTAGTCAATGATCCGAGTCTACATCAAGATCAAGCCATGGTGTATTGTGACAGCCTTTAGTGCAATATGTTTGGCTAAGGACCAAGTTCATCGTGAGAGAACCAAGCACATTGAAATTAGGTACCATTTTCTAAGGAATGAAAGCAAGGGTTAAAGTGGAGAAGATCAAAGATCATAGAATCCTCGCCGATATGTTCACTAAACCACTCCAAGAGGCAAGTTTCATTGTGTCTAGACTTGCTAAATATCCAAAGTCGCTGACCAGATCCGAAATACTCACCGATGATATGGTCTCACTGAGGTATTCAAATCAAGACAAAAAGGATTTCCTGCACTTGGTTGTGTTAAAGTTGTCCCACATTGGGCACTTGCTATCAGATCACCCACCATATTAAGAGAAGGACTTCCTCACCTCATAACCTAGGTTTTGGGATGATGCCCTCTTCTTATACGGGGCTTGGGCCGAGTATTTCTACATGGTATTAAAGCCACCCCTTTATTCTCGTAAGTGTCGGGGCCTCTTTGTTGCCTCTTGTGTGCCTGCCCACACTTGAGGGGAGTGTTAAAGTTGTCCCATATTGGGCACTTGCTATCAGATCACCCACCATATTAAAAGATGGACTTCCCTCACCTCACTACCTAGGTTTTCGAGGATGAGGCCCTCTTCTTATTTGGGCTTGGGCCTAGTATTTATATAGGTTGTGCATCCTGTCAGCTTGTAAGGAAATCAATCGAATAACGCAATGAATTTAAATTGATTTCCCAATCCAGGTCGACTTTGTTTAAACAATAAACATACAAGAGAGGGATGTGAATATTACCTTGGTTGATCTAAAAATCGACGCTTTGACCGTATGGTAGAGTAGATGTGCGCGCGAGCCGCCCAAGCTTCCGGCCTCTACCAAGAATCCACACGAGCACCTCTCCGAATCCCGCTAAGGATTTCTATTAGAAAACCCAACCGCTAGGGTCGGCCTTTTCTCTCTACAATCTCTCTCTAAGAATCTCTCTTACTTTTCACAAGAACAATTAGTTCTTGAGTTATGATGCATACAAGAGCTTAGCACCCCTTTGCTTTTATAGGCATCAGGGCACCCTAAGCATTCCCAAAATCTTTGGGAACAAGTCTCGAGTGTAGTGGAGAGAAAGAAAATATTTTTCTAATAAAATAAGGAAAATCCTTAGATTGATTTATCTCATCAATTTAATATATTATATTAAATATTTCAAAGATATCATCAATATCTAATATCGACTATCTTTATCTTATTACCATAAATCTATTTTTCCAAAATCAATTAATATCCAATATTAATATTATGGTAATCTTATTAATTAAATTGCACAATCCAAGTGTATCTTATACACTAATGAATGGCGCCCAAATAGCATTTAATTGGCTTCCGTATTTTTAATTAATATAATACTATGATTAATTAATTTGCAAAATACATGTATATCATATTTCAAAATTATGTATCTATATACATATTTAATTAATCAACATAATTAATATCTTGTATTATATTTATTCATAATAAATAAATACCACCATATTAATTTACCACTATAACCTTTATAGTATGAGATAAATTATTTCCTTATTTGGTCATCAACTATAACCACATTTTAATCTGACTTCGATGTTCATATGTGTGTAACCCGACAGGCTTCCGAATACGCTGGCCGTAGACATAATGCGCAATTACGAAAATGCCCTTCACATCCGACTTATCACGGATAGCGCCCTAGCAACACGCCCATGACTCCCAATCATCGCTCAATACGCAAATACTACTACCTTTCATGTGCCTCGGTTTGGCGGTAAATAGAATCCTATCACCGTAATAATATCCACACGGTCGCACGCCGAAGTGTCAATCATTGACGCCCAGATCTTATAACTGATATCATGCTCTCTCAAGTAACTCGCCATTTCCACTTTGCAAAGATTCACGAGAGTAAGATATTCCTTATAAGAAGGTCCTTTCGATATTCACCCCTACTCCTACGGTACGCGATTCCTCGACGACCTAACATGTATACTCCGTGATGCTTCAAAGATAACACCCAATCACTATCGCATGATCGCCCCATGGTTGGAGGAAACCTCAATAGTGTCAAAGCATGACAATCCACACCATAATGCCACGTAGACTCCGGTCCTAAGGATAATTACACACCATTCACATAAAGTGACACTTAATAAAGGTAAGTGGGTCGCTAACGACGCGATTCTCTAATACACGCCCACGCATACCCAAGTGTCTCTACACTTCGATAGACGAGATCTATCTCCGCCTCTTAAAGACATAAGACATCTAATACGTGCTAGTCTATACGCATCATCAATGCCCTGCTTAATAGTACATCACCTTGTAGACATTTAAGTTTCAAACTTTTATAGTGATTAGAGAAAATTAAACACACTCTAAAATACTTCGCATAACACGTAATACATAATAATCAGAGTAATTATCGGAAAGATGCAACACATAGCCCTAAAATAACAATTTAGGTGTAGAAACTTGGAAAACAATATACTATAATGCAATTTAAAGAATAAAACAAGTCCTTTTGATATGAAAAATCCTTACCTTTTGACGAACCTAACAACTAACTCCCAAATCTATGTGAATCTACAACCAAAAAAGACATTCTAACATGAATACTATGGAAATCTAACATAATTAAGATCAAAGCCAAGAACTATTACGAAAAGATTAGATTTTACCTTCAAAATGAGATTCTAAACCTAAAGCAGCTTCGACAACTTGATCTCTTTCGATTTCAACACTTCGATCTGCCAACCAAACCTAAAAACGATCAAACGGAGAATCCGAGCGCCAGTGGGGTGTGCTTTCCTGGGGAGCTATAGAGACAACGAGCCACTTTTTCCCCCGAAACTCAAAACACAACACTATTGATGTCTAAAGCTTCCTAGAGCCCTTTTTTATACTTTTCGTAGGGTTGGTTTTCAAAGATCTTAAGTCCGGAAAAAGATTAAAAAGAAAACAATTCAAAATATGAAAACGAGGAGTCTCAATCTCAAAACTTAAGCTACGCGGTGAGAGAAATTAATCTCTTAAAATGTCTCAGAAACAATTTTAACAAGCCTTCCCAATGATGAGCCTATAACAAACAAATAACACTTGAAATGTAATATTCCGATTTTCGAAAGTATAGATGTGTCTTTTAAGTAAAATGAAATATTGGGTCTGTTCCTTTTATTCGAGTTAAATAATTGGACGTGTACATATATATATTTCGAAGTTTATATATATATATATATATATATATATATATATATATAAGAAAATAAAAATCTGAATTTTGGTAATAAGGGTGTTTATGGAAAATTAAGGATTTGTTATGGGAAGTGGTAATTAAAGGGAAAATTTGACCGATAATCCCTATAACCTAATTACAAAAAAGAAGCAACCACGCTTTTTCTTCTCTTCATGATTCAAGGAGAGAATTGAGAGTTGGGAAAGTTTCACCAATAATCAAGCAATTCTTGGTTGTTTTCAGACGATTTGCAGAGCGTTGGAATCGCCGTGAGGAAAGCATCATCTTGATACTGCTTGCTGGAAAAGTCACAGTTTTTGTTGAGGTTTTGATCAGTTTTGGCTCATGATAGGTAAGAAAAACTATTCCTATGATTTCAATTCTAGTTGTAAGGATTAGATCTTTTTTAAGAAGTTTTGGTGTTAGGAAGATGAGTTTTGCTTTGGTTAATGACTATGGATGATATGGTGCATTTAGATGAGGTTTTTCGTGCTTCACCGTGATAATTTTTCCGATGTTTGGTTGAGAAACGATGTGGAAATCGTGCGAGATTTTAGGTTCTAGCCGAAACTCCAGTCGACGGGCGCTGGCTTTACGTGGACGGGCGCCCGCTTTGCTGGTACATTTCGTACGGGCGCCTGGATTACCTCGACGGGCGCCTCGAGGTGTTGTTTTGGATTCGTGATGTAGTTGTTTTGTGGGGCCGAGCTGCCTGGGAAAGTGGACGGCGCCCCGCTTTTGGACGGGCGCCCGGCTTTGGACGGGCGCCCAGCTGTTTCCTGCACGGGCGCCCATGTCTTTAAACGGGCGCTTGGTTGTTGTTCACCTTATAAGTACGCTTTTATCATTTCTAAACCTTTAAACATGATATGTTAACATCGTATAAACTTGAACAAGCCTGAATTGAGCTCCCGATTCGCTCAGCTTAAAACACCGAATGTACTCTTAAAGCGGAGTTGAAGTTCGATCCGCTTGGAAGAGCAATGATAGGCTTGTGCTTTGACGAAAGTTAGCATTCATCAATGTCTGTGTAATTGCTAGGACTTATCCGTGTTCAGTGGGTCTGTAAGAGAGTAGTATGTGTGAGGGAGATTATTTGAAAACACTTAGGTGGCTAGTTAATCATCCTAATAATCAACGATTTGACTAGTAAAAGATTAAACAACATGTCTCTCTTGGCTAGGCACCAGTGCTAAATCGCTGATGCATGCTACCTCGACTGGTGTGGATGAACTCCAGAGTCAAAGACCCTGGCACGGAGGGACTCGCCGAGACGCGACGAGCCATCGGAGTCTACCTATTCTAGTCTCCGTGGATATTGGTGTGATCCACTAATATTTTGCAAAAGAGTGTCCCAAAGGTGGATGCGCCAGAAGTGCCTTTGAGTGCGGGTTGTAAATACGATAAGCTAAGTAGAAACGCTTAGTCAATTCGTGTTGATGGACATGAAATGAACCCTAGATTGAGTCTGGTCTCACATAAACAACCAATCGATTTAAATATCTTTCCTTATGAACTATAGTTGTTATCATAGCTTCTTTTCTTATTAAGCACGCTGTACTCTACCTCAAATGCATGTTTTCTATGTGTTCGGGACGGGAAGACGAAATGTGTTTTCGAGGAGGAGTTCGACGACGACGCTTGACGGGGCGCCACTGAAGACTTATCGCCATCGCTTTTACTTATACATTTGGATTACTTTTGATACTTTTGAGGTAGACTTTGGTCTTTCGAGACGCAGTACTTTTCTTTGGGATTTTCAGACTTTTCAAATGTAATAAATTTACATTTCCGCTTAGATTTCCTTTTTCTATTCTCAAACGCTTAGAAATTTTATACCCGTAGTTTTTTTTGCTTCCGCTTGCTTTAATTTGATACGACGTAGCAGAGGGCTTACGTAAAAAGTGAATTTACTTTTATTTTATACGTGCTCGAACGCTCCATTTC